>AWOL01S0010508.1:0-11206 GCA_000715115.1 Nicotiana otophora | reverse complement strand
AGCTGAACAAATTTACAATCAAGAAAAGGTACCCACTACCACTCATTCATGACTTATTTGACCAGCTTCAGGGTGCTAGAGTGTTCTTAAAGATTGATTTGAGGTCAGGGTATCATCAGTTGAAGATTCGTGAATGAAAATTCTCGATGACTGCTTTCAGCACTCAGTATGGTCAGTACGCATTTCTAGTGATGTCATTTGGGATGCCTAATGCCCTAACAACATTTATGCACATAATGAACAATGTGTTCTAGCCATGTCTTGATTCTTTCATCATCGGTTAATTTACGATATTTTGTGTATTCTCGCAGTCGGGAGGACCATGAGCAGAACTTGAGGATCGTGCTCCAAACATTGAGAGAGAAGGATTTATATTCTAAATTCTCCAAGTGTGAGTTGTGGCTTTATTCGGTGGCATTTTTGGGTCACATGGTGTCTAATGAGGGGATCAAGGTAGATCTGAAGAAGATTGAGGCAGTTCAGAGTTGGCCCAGACCGTCTTCAGTTACTGAGATTCAGAGTTTCCTTAGTTTGGCCGGATATTATCATCATTTCGTATAGGGATTCTCATCAATTGCTACACCTTTGACTAGATTGTCCTAGAAGGGTGCTCCTTTCAAATGGTCCGACAACTATGAGGTGAATTTGCAGACGCTCGAGACTGCATTGACTACGGCCCCAATGTTTGTGATGCCTACAAGTTTCAGTTATTACACTTTGTATTATGATACATCACATATTGGGCTTAGCACGGTGTTGATGCAAGATGGTAGGGTGATTGCTTACGCATGTCGACAATTGAAGGTTCATGAGAAGAATTACCCTGTGCATGACTTAGAATTGGCATCTATGGTTCACGCATTGAAGAATTGGAGGCAGTATCTATACAGTGTTCTATGTGAGGTCTATACCGACCATCAGAGTCTCCAATATTTGTTCAAGCGGAAGAATCTTAATTTGGAGCAGCGAAGATGGTTAAAGTTGCTAAAAGACTATCAGATCACCATTTTGTATCATCCCGAAAAAGCCAATGTGGTGGTCCATGCCTTGAGTACAGAGGATCAGATTATGGGTAATTTGGTATATTTTGCGAAAACAGAGAGACCACTAGCCATGGATATTCAGGCTTTGCTAATCAGTTTGTGAGACTGTGTTAGGCGTATGTGTTAATGATGTTTGGAGGAATATATTTGGCAGAATTGGGCATTTTTGTGGCCTATTATGCAGCCGCAGAATCACTCTGCAGGCCGCAACATGGTTGTAAAGTGAGGCAGTCATTGGGACCATTTTTGGATGTCATTTTGCGGCCCATTATGTGACCGCAAAATGATTTCGCGGTGTTACACCCCATATTTTCGTACATGAAAGTACGCCATAAATAAATTGATGAAAGCTCGGAAATGAGATGTTACATCCTGCATTTTCGTACGTTAAAGTTTTGTCGTAAGTTAATCGACATAAGCTCGGGAATGAGATTATTTTTGAGGTTGTAAGTATTATGCTATTTCAAACAAGAGATAAGTAAATTCGAGAAGAAGACAGGGTAAGCGAATCGAAGAAAATGAGTTTTGTCGAAGTTTAATAGTTTTGGGATAAAATACAGTCCGAGCTATAATACCCGGTATTTATGGATTAGTGCCGTATAAGGTACCACATGACTATGATAGTAAAATGTATGAAGTGTGTTAAAAGTGAGTAGTATTTTAAGTAATTTAAGATAATTCTTAATTATGTGAATAATTGGGTAAATATTAATTTTTAGTGGGAGATTAACTAATTAATTATGGTATTAAGTGGATAAGGAGCTTGTTGGGGCTGCCACATGGCATAAGCTAAGCCAAAGTGGCAAAATATGCAAAATGAGTCATAAGACATATGATACTTTGTTTACACATAAGAATTCTTGGATATGCCATGAAGATATGATGCCTTGATGAATTACCTTTTCTTGGTCTCTTTATTGGTAAGGTATAAGACTTTTCTAAATTAAGCAAATAACATCCCTACATCATTAAAGGGATGGGAAAGCTTGCTAGAGATTATGGATGGAATTCTCCAAAAAGAATTCATGCGACCCTTTACCATTCTATTACAATGTGAATTACAAATTCTAAGGAAGCACGGCGCAATCTTTCTCAAGAATATCATATGGATTTTCCCCTACTTCGATCTGCCGTTACATGTTCTTCGCGAAAGATGTGTGTTAGAGGAATTGTCAATAGAATCGGTCCAGGTATGTAAGGCTATCCCTTCTTTCTTTTGGCATGACTCAAATGATACAAATGAAACAAGCAAAATATGCAACTTTCATAAATGACTCTATTCATAGAAATACTAGGGGTGTCTAGATTCTTAATTCCCCATGTGTCTTATTATTCTATCATCTGTTCATGCGTCTCGAAAAATACGTAAGTTGATAAGTTTATTTTATGACATTAATCAAAGGCATAATGGTCTTATGACGTACCGAGAGATTTTATTGATGTATTTCATATGCATTTCATTCATTTATACATGTACATTGACCCATGACCAGATGGCGTTATATACGCGTATATTATATGTATATGGGATATGGGAAAAGCTTACGGCGTTATATACGCACCACCACCTGATCAACTGGTATACGTTTATGATTTGCCCACAATGGCCGGGAGGATATGATGGGATGCCCTCAGAGGCTTGATGATGTTATGAACGCATATACCTATGCATGGTATGACATTTATACGCATATGCATGGCATTTTAAATATTAATGATTCACAGAGTTATTCAGATTTCCATGTTGAGTCATTTACTCCATGTTTCTCTTCTGTCTATTATTAACTAATGTTCATTCCTTTCAGACTCGGTACATTATTTGTACTGACGTCCCTTTTGCCTGGGGACATTGCGTTTCATGCCCGCAGGTCCCGATAGACAGGCTGAGAGTCCTCCAAGTAGGCTATCAGCTTAGTGGAAGGTATTGGTGCACTCCATTTGCTCCGGAGTTGCTTATTTGGTCAGTACGATTTGATCATATATTGAGTGAGGCATACTAGTCCAGTTCCAGAGGGTCATTTCGCGGCCCATTTCGCGCACCGCAGAAGAATTCCCATTTCAGAGCTTCATTTTTGGGTTTTTATAACCTGAACCCATTTCGTTATTTAGACCCTATGGTCCATTTTTTAAGGGAGAACATGATATTTGGAGAGAGAGAGAGAGAGAGAGAGAGAGAGAGAAAAGGCGCTAGAGAGGGAGAGTTCCTTAATCAATTATACCCCAATTCTAACTCAAAATCATGGAAGAATTAACAAGGGAAGCACACTAGGTCTTCATTCTAGAGGTAAGATTCTACACCCTATCTCTTAATTTCAAAATTTAACTAGAAATGGGCAAGTAGTAAGATAATTCATGTGTATGGGAGACAACAACTTCTTCTTATCCAAAATAGTCCAATAAGAGGCAACAACTTCTTTTACAACTTCAAGTTCTATCTTGTAATTCTTCATCCAAATAACTTAACAAATGCATATATAAGACTAAGCCCAATAAATAGAGTGTTCTACGAACCTAAGCTTCCCTTAGCTTACAAGCACCCTTAATGGCATCACAACACCATAAAGATTCTTTTCGTCATTTAGGCTAACTTTTGAGTATAGGTATAGGTTAAACCACCTTGGATTAGACTTGGAACCTTGGAGAGCTATTAGAGATCCAAATATGAGGCGTCCAACCCCGTTAATATGTTAAAGGTTCATCCACAAACTAAGTGGGTCACATTAGGAGCTGCTAGTGCAGTCTCGCGAAAATGTGAATATCTTTATACTCGGATATCGTATCGACAAACGTTTTAATGTGTTAGAAACTATACTCATAAATATTCAATTTGTTAAGTGGAGAATCCTGTAATTTCTTGAATATTGGGAGAAGAGCTCTGCTATATTTGACCTAATTTTCAGTACATTTATGAATGTAACTTGTGATGACCTTTGCCAACTTTTGTTCCACAATTCGCTTAGCTTCAAAACATAACATAAGACTATCATATGACTAAAATAAATCATAACATAACCTCCATATCATGTTAATAACCCTAATCTCACCCCAAAAGTACATGTCATAACATTCCCAACTTGTCGACTTTCGACAAAACTTATTTTCTTCTATTCGTTTAGTTTCTAAGCCTTCCAACCCTCTTGGTACTTGTTATTCACGATATTAAATATTTGTAACCTCTAAGATAATATGATTAACTTATTTTATGTACTTTCAAATATAATCTCATTTCTGAGCTTACATCAATTGACTTATGATGTACTCTCACGTATGAAAACATGGAGTGTAACATCATTCCCTCCTTTGAAACATTCATCTTCAACTGTTCACTTATGCACTTCTCAGTATCATAACCTATAGCTCTTACGAATACTTTAATATTATCCTTGCCATCTATGCAACTGTTCTGTGAATAAATCCGAAGGTCAGGGCATTCCCCCCTTTAAGCCTCTTTCTTACACCACGACTTGTGGTCAGAATTAATCCAATCTCGTAACTATTGTTACCTTCTATCATGCAGCATGTATGAATTTGTCCTTGTATGTGCGACTATGTAACCCTTCTCTTGAACATGTATAGAACTATGACAAGCTATCCTTCTACGCATCTATAGGTGTACTGAAGTCCATTGCTTGGTACTTTGTCGAATTTATGACTATTTCTATATCTTGTTTCATAGCCTCGGTTAGCTATGCTTGTGGCTTTACTAAAGCTAGGTAGGTTATACTATACCATAACACTTACTTCAGTTTATTATTACCAAGATCTACTGCCCAACTCGAGGTTTCTCTCTCTCAGCTTATCCTATATGTATAAATCTAAGTCGTCTAATGCTTCCTCATCACTGTGCATCTTAAGAATGATGGCCTAATCTCATCTAGTACTTTGCAACTTTTATCCATCCATTGTTGATTCAGCTTAATGTTGATCCATAATTAACCACTGATAACTTGAAACCTCTTACGTAATACAATGTCACTAGTGAACAAGTTGCATCGGGGAACATTTGAATTGATTTTCCTAATCTACCTAGGGATGATACTATACTTCAATAGCCTTAGTTCATAGCATGCCAATGTGATTCATCTTACATAGGGGTATTCTAATCTTTGCAATTCATGAAATCCCTTTTCTTTCAATCATTACACAATCAATGGCATAAATGTCATCCAATTTCTATCATAATGACACCCTTATTCTACTACCCTTAGTTCCTAAGATTTATCCACCAATTCTTACTCAAATCTGGGAAGCTTAATAAGGAAAGCACACTAGGTCTTTATCCTAGAGGTAATATTTTACACCCTAACCCTTAATTTCGAAATTTAACTAGAAATGGGCAATTAGTAAGATAATTCATAAGTATGGGAGTTGTTTAATTTTCATGCATGTGTTATCAAGGGATGTAGGAATATTGGTGACCTAAAAATGGCAAAGCATGGGTTGTGGGAATATGGAATCCTACATAAAAGGACCTTGACACCTTAATATGCACCTAGTGTTTGATAAAATGCTCGAATGAGCGAGAACCATGATCATCTTCCTAATTTTGTTTCAATTTGTTACATTTCTAAAATAGATCAAAGTTATTAGGTATTTCAGCACATTTTAGAGCCTAAAGAAGCTCAACTGAGGTATGTTGGCTAAACTCTTCTCTTAAAATTGAACCCCACAATATCCATGTAAGTCCCGAGTTGCTTATTGTGAATCGATTAACCAGAGAAGCTGGTGTCAAAAGTCATCCGTGATCAATATGTAATTCAATGCTCTTGTCGGACCGCAAAACAGCTACAGAGTGGGGCAAATCAGCCCAGTTCTGGAGGCGCATTTCGCAGACCGTAGAAGCATTATGAGGTCACATATGCGACCGCAAATCCCATTTCGGAGTTTAATTTTGGGGTTTCATAAGTCGACCCCACTTCTTTATTTAGACTCTATAGACCATTTTCGAAGGGAGAACTTGATCTTTTGAGAGAGAGAGAGAGAGAGAAAAGGCTCTAGAGAAGGAGAGAGTTCCTCAATCAATTATTCCCCAATGCTTACTCAAAATCTTTGAAAAATTAACAAGGGAAGCACACTAGGTCTTCATTCTATAGGTAAGATTATACACCCAATCTATTAATTTTGAAATTTAACTAGAAATGGGAAATTAGTAAGATAATTCATGGGTGTGGGAGTGGCTTATCTTGCATGCATGACTGATCGTGGGATGTAGGGAGATTGTTAAGGTAAAATAGTAAAACAAGGATTATGGGTTGAACAAATCCTCCATAAAAAGACCTTGAAACCTTAATGTACATCTAGTGCTTGATAAAATGCTCAAATGAGCTAGAACCATGATCATCTTCTTAATTTTGTTTCAATTTGTTACTTTTCTGAAATAGATTTAAGTTGCTAAGATTTCTAGAACATTTTAGAGTTAAGGAAGCTCAAGTGAGGTATGTTGGCTAAACACTTCTCTTAAAAATTGAACCCCACAATATCCATGTAAGTCCTGAGTTGCTCATTGTGAATCAATTACCCGAATAAGCTGGTGTCAACAAACATATGTGATCAATATATAATTCAAATGCTCTTGTTATGTTGTACTACTATTTGAGAATGTTCAATGTATGGGTTGCATATCTAAATGCCTTGACTTCAAGTTGTGTTTCAAATGAAAGCTAATGAAAGATTGTGTAAGAAATCATGATGTGCCTAAAACTCCTATTTGCTCATATGTGTTCTTAAATGTCTTTAATACAAATGCCTTGTTGTTGGAAACTCCGTGATGATGGTTGAATGTACAAAGGTGTGCATGAAATACAAAATATGTAATGCGCAATGTGAAATATGAAAAATGGCCAACGTGCCAAGACAACTAATACAATTGTGACCACTAGTGCTAATAAAATGAACAGATGTGCTATAAGTATGAAACAGGATGATTGATAGGAAAGGATGATGTCTCACATGAGACGGCCTCGCTGATCAAGTCATGATCGGACGCCATGACGCACACATGGTGGTGACAATATTGGAAATTGTAATCAAAACTGTGAAAAATGGTATATCGGTACTAAAGGTCTCCCAACTTAAAATGTAGAAATTTACTTGGAAACTTATATCATTATCTAATTTGATAGTTGGTAGCTACTTGAGGCTGTAACTGATATCATGATTGTCCTAACTTGCATTACTGTTTGTTCTTATGTGAGGGTGTTTAGTCATATATAGTAGTACTATTCGACAGTACTAATGTCCCTTTTCTGGGGGCGCTGCATCTTTCATGGATGCAGGCGGTTTCGCAGCAGGCTACACTGCTTAGTGATAGCGACACACTCTCTTCCCAGCTGACTTGGTGAGCCCCACTTCACTCGGGGTCATGTATCGTTTGTTCATTATATCATTATATTTTTAGGTATAGCCAGAGCCTTATTGTCGGAACTATCATTGTACTATTAGTATTTATTAGAGGCTACGTAGACATAGTATGGGTGTATATGGGTGCTAGGAAAGTCAAACAAATTATGTTGTGTTTTGATCACTTGTTCCACTTCAAACCATGAGAATGTGTGCATTTTAAGACTTATTAATTGGAGTAACTAATGGTAATGAATTTGGTATCATCTACATGATCTCCTTATTGGTTAATTAAGAAAGATACGTTNTGAAGATGATATGAAAATCTCACGTTACTAGTAGTCTTGTATGAGTTCTTGTAGCAAATTCCATATAATCACTTTGTGAAATCGATCATAACCTTTTATGATACTTGTTGGAGCAATCACGTTGAAAGACTTTTATGGCTTTAGTGAATTCATATCTTTGTAATTTAGTTAAAATCCCACGCTATATAGTATAAAATGGTATTCGTATGAAATGTTGTGAAATACTCATGTTGCCATTGCAATTCATGGACCGTGTTGAAGCTTGTTCTTGAGAGATGAGCAATTCAATTATGAAGTAGAAAGGTTATTTAACCTTTAGGTGGGCCCCACATGATAAGATGACTAATCCATATAATTCTCTAAAGGTACCACATTACTTTATGACTTAAGAGTCATATTTAACCAAGTTTCTTGGCCGCAACGTTGGGGCCCTTAAACTTCATCCAAAGACTTTAATTTCTTAGTTAATTATCCCATCAAAATTATTAAGTAACCCAATTATCCACATAATTAAGAATTATATGAAATTACTTTTAGCACACCTTATACACCTTACTATCAAGGTCATGTTGTACCTCGTAGGGCACAAGTCCATAAATACCGAGTATTATAGCTTGGACTGTATTTTATCCCAAACCGTCAAACTTCGACGAAACTTTTAACATACAAAAAGGCGGGATGTGACATCTCATTTCCGATCTTTTATCAATTTATTTATGGCGTACTCTCATGTATGAAAATATGGGGTGTAACACCATTCCCCCCTTTGGAACATTCATCCTCAAATATTGACTGATGCACTGATCATTTTCGTAACTTATGTCTTTTCAATACTTTAGTACTCTCCTTGCCATCTAGGAAATTGTTCTGTGAATAAATCTAAAAGCTACTGCATTCCCCCCTTTAGGCCTCTTTCTCACACCATGACTTGTGGTCGGAATCTTTTCAATCTTGTTACTGTTGCTACCTTTTATAATGCAGCCTGTACGACTCTGACTTTGTAAGTAATTAAGAAAGATACGTATTCTCTTTAAACCAAAGGCGAGTTTGAGTAGAAAGTATTCAACAGGCTTGCTTGACCGGGTTCACTCGATTGAGCGCCGGCCGCGCTCCCCGAGTTTAGGGCGTGAAAAACTTGGTATCAGAGCCTAAGGTTTTAGAGTGTCCTAGGATGTCTTGGAGTCTAGTAGAGTCCTTCTTATCGGTGTGTTGTCAACCACATATATAACTAGGAGGCTACTTGGACATTTAGGAATAATACCCTTCTTCGATGTTCTTGATCATTCGATAAAGCTGATTGTACGATTGTTCCTCCTTTAACTAGTGCATTGCTCTAACTTTCAGTAAATGGTGCCTAAGAAGAAGGCAAAAACTAGCCAAGGAGCCGATGTTACCCCAGGAGTGGCAGTTAATTCTATTATTGATGATGCGGGTGAACACCCGAGGGGTGAGGATATTCCCCCGAGTACTACACCGCCTGGTTGTTTTATTCCGGCTCATGGTGCACCAGTTCCTACACCTGATGAGGGTGCAACGAATCCTCTAATTAATATTCCAGTTCCACCTCCAGGCCCAGCTTATGGTACTGGTATTTCTGATGGGGATCTTAGGAGAGCCCTACTGATGTTGGCTCAGATAGTGGCTTCACATGCCTATATGTGGATTGTTTCCCCCACTTCTTCTAGTCAGCAAGGGGACTCTATTGGTTCAAGGGTTAATGGGTTTCTTCAGTTAGATACTCTAGTGATCACGAGTACTGATCCCGAGGAGGATCCCCATGATTTCATCGATAAGCTGCATAAGACACTTAGGGTCATGCGTGCTACTAAAGCAGAGGGAGTTGAGTTGGCCTCCTAATACCTAAATGGGGTGGCCTATTCTTGGTCTGAGATGTGGGAGGACTCTCGTGAGGAGGGGAGCCCTGCGGCGAGGTGGAGTGAGTTTGCCGACACTTTCATGGATCATGTTTTGCTTGCCGAGACTAAGGCAGCCCGTGCTGCGGAGTTTGAGAACCCAAAATAAGGTAGCAAGAGTGTGTGGGAGTAAAATATGTAGTTTGCGCGCCTGTCCGAGTATGCTATTCACATGTTGCCCACTATGGAGGCTAGACTGCGTCGGTTTGTACAGGGCTGTAGCCCTTTGGTTATCGATGAGGCCGCTATAACTGCCTTGAATTCTGACATGAATTATGGGAAGATGGTAGCATTTGCTCAACCTACAGAGAACCGTAAGTTGAAGAACAAAAGTGAGCGAGAGTGTAACACCCCGTGTTTTCATATGTGAAAGTATGCCATAAATAAATTGATGGAAGCTCGGAAATGTGATGTTACATCCCGCATTTTTGTATGTTAAAATTTCATCGTAAGTTAATCGACATAAGTTCGGGAATGGGATTATTTTGAGATTATAAGCATTATGCTATTTCAAACAAGTGATGAGTAAATTCGTGAAGGTGAGAGGGTAAGCAAATCGAAGAAAATAAATTTCGTTGAAGTTTGACATTTTGGATAAAATACGACCCGAGCTAAAATACCCGATATTTATGGACTAGTACCATACAAGGTATCACATGGCCATGATAGTAAGGTGTATGGAGTGTGTTAAAAAGTGAGTGGTATTTTAAGTAATTTGAGATAATTCTTAATTATGTGGGTAATTGGTTAAATATTGGTTAGTGGAGATTATCAAGTTAATCAAGAGATTAGTGGTTAATTAAGCTTAATTTAGATAAGGTTGAGTGCTCCCAATGTGGCAGCATGTGTGAAGCTTTCATCAAGATTAAAGTGACTAAGGATGTTATGAGCTAGGTGGCATCTTGAAATGGACTCTTGGTTATAAGCCATAAAAGGCTCTCAAAATCACAAATATATGGAATGGAACGTGAGAGCTAAGGCAAAAAGCCATAGAAGACTTCTCCAATTCATCAAAAGTCACATAAGATTATGCTCAAAATTCAACAAAAGGCTTCTTTAATATATAGAATGGAGATGCTTGCATCCAACCTCCAAGTAACGAGCCTTCAGCAAAAGAATTTATCCGAGGCTATATTACGAGACTTCTCAGAAAATTAGCAATGAGATTTTGCGATTCTAAAGGAGTACACTGCAATCTTTCTCAAGAATATCATACGGATTTTCCTTACGTCGATCCACCGTTATGTATTTCATCGCAATTAACGTGTGTTAGAGGAATTGTCAAGAGAATCGACTCAGGTATGTTAAGCCTATCCCTTCTTTCTTTTGGCATGATCTATACGACACAAACAAAACGAGCAAATGCATAATTTCCATAAATGAATCTATTTTTAGAAATACTAGAGATGCTTATGTTCTTGATTCCCCATGTGTCATATTATTCTATCATCTTTTCATGGGTCTCAGAAAATACATATGTTGATAAAGTATATTTCCTGATATTAATCAATGGCATAGTGATCTTATGAAATTTTGAAACATCTTATTAACGTATTTCTTATGCATTTCATGCATTTATAAATGTACATTGACCCATGACCAG
>AWOL01S0010506.1:101605-124078 GCA_000715115.1 Nicotiana otophora | reverse complement strand
ATCCTAACCTCGGCAAAGTAGTGACGAGGCTAGGACAAGACACCCACATATAACTTGAACAGTATAATCATGCTAGTGGCAACAACAGTAAATAAATAATATAACGCACAAATAATGGGAAGGGACATACGGTGGGGGAATACAATATAAAGAGTGAGAATAATGAAATGACAGGATTAAACCGAAAATCCTTAAACAAATTGAGCGAATAAAACAGCAAGGGAAAACTGCACGGTATCACCCTTCGTGATTTTACTCTCAACCTCACCAAATAAATAAATAGAACGACATGGCATCACCCTTCGTGCTTTTACTCTCAACCTCAACAAATAAATAAATAGAACGTCACGGCATCACCCTTCGTGGTTTTACTCTCAACCTCACAAAATAAATAAATAGAACGGCACGACATCACCCTTCGTGCTTTTAAACCTCTCATAATATACACGGCATCACCCTTCGTGCTTTACACTCTTCCTCGCAATATAAATAATGCATGCACGGCATCACCCTTCGTGCTTTTCACTCCTCCCCACAAATCACAAAATCAATAACAACGGATAGATAGGAGAATCACAAAGAAACCAGTATTTTACCCATAATCAATAGCACAATGTAACCTCAACCTTGAATCAATACTCGAAAGTTACCAAATCTTAGTGAAACCAGATATAAGTCACCCGACATTTCAAATAAACCGCTAAGCATGGATAGTAGAATTTAAATCCACAAAATAGACAAGAATAGAATTTCACTCGCATGCTATGACTCGACAACGACGCATAGATACTCGTCACCTCACCTATACATCATATTTAACAACCAAACATGTAACAAATGAACACATAATACCTATTCCCTCAAGCCAATGTTAGATACGACACTTACCTTGCTCTGAAGACCACTAAATTCTCAATCACAACTCTATTTTTGGAATTCACCTCCAAACCACTCGTATCTATTAAAACATGACTCAATAACATCAAATATTACTAAAGGAATCAATTATGTTTCATAAATTAAAGTTTCCAAATTTTTCTCCAAAAGGTTGAAAAATCGACCCCGGGGCCGCTTGGTCAAAACCCGAGGTTCGGACCAAAATCCTTTTATCCATTCACCCCCGAGCCCGAATATGTAATTAGTACTGGAATCCGACCTCAAATTGAGGCCTAAATCCTCAAATTTCGAAATTCTAGATTCTAGTTTGAAATCTTGTTATAAGATATAAAAGATTGAAAGGAAAGAGTTAGGAATCACTTACCTATGATTTGGAGAAGATTTGGTCTTTGAAAAATTGCCTCTTAAGGTTTAGGGTTTTGCAAATATGAAGAATGAATGAAAAATCCCGTGTAAGCCCCTTTTACTCAACTGCAGGTGTCGCAATTGCGACCTGAGCTTCGCATTGCGAAGCTCGCAAATGCGAAGGAACAATCGCAATTGTAATGCTCTTCACAATCTTACTGCCTTCGCAAATGCGAGGAAAGTGTCGCATTTGTGACCACTGAACCTCGCAAATGCGAGTAGATGTTCGCATTTGCGAACCTGCCCTTCCCAGACTCCCTTCGCAATTGCGAAGGTAACCTCGCAAATGCGAGAACTGCTGGCCCAGTCTTCTGATCACAATTGCGATGAAAGCCTCGCAATTACGGACCCTGTTATGTTCGCATTTGCGATGCCTTATCTTGCAATTGGGAGATCAGAGGCCTGCAACAGGTTCAGTTATACCAGCAAAATTTTCTAAGTTCAAAATATCTCGTGGCCTATCCGAAAATCAGCCGAGCCCTCGGGGCTCCAAACCAAACATGCACACAAGTCTAAAAATATCATACGAACTTGCTCGCGCGATCAAATCGCCAAAATAACACCTAGAACTACGAATTTAGCACCAAATCAAATGAAATTCTCAAGAACACTTTAAAATGCATATCTTCTCAACTGGACGTCTGAATCACGTCAAATCAACTCCGTTTCTCACCAAATTTCACAGACAAGTCTAAAATATCATAATGAACCTGTACCGGGCTCCGAAACTATAATACGGACCCGGCACTAACAATGCCAAACATCAATCAATTCTTAAAAATAATTAATTTTCAGATTTCTAATTTTCATCAAAAATTCATAACTTGAGCTAGGGACCTCCGAATTTGATTCCAGGCATACGCCCAGGTCCCATAATTCGATACATACCTACTGGGAGCGTCAAAATACGGATCCGATCCCGTTTACTAATAATGTTGACCGAACTTCGCTAAAATCAACTTTTAAGGCATAAATTCTTATTTTCATCAATTTTCAACATAAAAACTTTCCGGAAACATGCCCGGACTGCGCATGGGAATCGAGGAGGGTAAAAATGAGATTTTTAAGGCTTAAGAGCGTAGATTCGAGTTCTAAAACATAAGATGACCTTTTGGGTCATCACAACGATAGCATCCTTTTTCCCTCCCAAACACCAATGAGGAATTAAGAATGAGGACGTTTTGCTTTGAAGTATAGTATAGTTGGAACTACTTTGGGCTATATCTCTAAGACTACTTTCTTTCTTTCCAAATATTTGTTGCCTATGACAATCGATATTGCAACTACTAATAAATTATTTTATTTCTTATGAAGTACAATAATATCAAACACCTAACATCTTATGATGTACTATATTTCATAATACAATTATATTTATACAATTTAACGAATTTTGTTTTTGTCGAATTCAAAGATGAAAGGACTAATAATTTTTTAACAAGACGAAGAGTACATGTACGTGTAATTATGATTTATATACACCAATTAAATATTTCAGCAACTATCTCTATCACAAACAATTGCTACTTCTGTATAGGTATACACTATAAAATTGGCATTGATCTACTAGCCATCCTATAGTTTCTTAAAAGAAAGCAAAAACTTTAAAACGTGAAACATTTGCAACCATAACCGATATTTGAATTATTTATTGTTATATTTAAAAACAAGAATTATGCGCCTGATATACTATAGGAATTGCATAATTGAAGTCGTTCGAATATTGCTTTTAAATTACATTTGATAACAATATTTTAGTATGAGAGCTTGTATTTTTTAGTTTCAACTTTTGTGCAGCTAATCGCACACTCATTATAATATTTTTAAAATATTTGTACCAATTAGCATGGAATACACGTGCAACGCACGTATCTGAGAACTAGGAATCCGGAACTAAAATGTAGTTCTTTTGGACTCAAAGAATACAAACAACGGTCCCCCCTATTTTTAATCAAAAAACGCTTGAGTGGATCTCACCGATCCCACAAAAAGTGTAGATTCTCGATCCTACGTCCTAGCTAAGGCATTATCTCAGAGTGAGTTGCTTGTTTCGGCTCCAAATCACCAAATCTTCAATTTTTTAAAAACTTAAAATCGAGGTATTCCGACTTAGTTTTTGTTAAAACTCGTATAAAAAAGGCATATTAGTTGTTTTTAATGTGTTCTATATTGTTTTGTGATTGTTTTATGATTTTACTAATTTGTTGTTTTTATCCGGACTATAGTATTAGTGTGCTAAAATAATTAGTAAAAGTTGAGAAATTATTATTAGTTGTTAAAAAATGTTAATTAGTTACTTTTTACTGTGGTGTATGTATTTTCATGAATGTTTTGTGATTAAATTTATTTGTTGTTTTTATCTGGTTTAGATTATTTATTTTCTTAAAGATTAGTAAAATATATAAATTGTTACTTTAGTTCCCTCTAGTCGTAACTTGTGGCCTAATGTAGTGTTTGTATTTGTAATGTAGTTTCCTTTTAGCGTAGTAAAATGTAGTGCCCTTTTAGCGTAGTATCCTTGTAGTTATTAAAATTAATCATTTAAGTATCTCTTATACCCAAAAATATGTCAAAAAAGCTGATAGTTCAAATACAAACTCTGTCCAATTCTAGTCAACGATCGTAAGAAAATAACATGAGAAAAAAACAATATTTTCTGGACTAAGTATTGTTATAAGAATATTTAATAATTAAATCTTGTATAGTTATAAAAAATAATTATTTAATTTTATTATAGTAAACAATAAGTGAGTCATAAACAAAAATATATAATAATAAAACTAACATATAAAACAATAAAACTAACATATAAATTAATAAAACTAACATATACAATATTAAACTAACATACAAACAATAAACTAATATTTAAAATAACAGACCTATTGAGTGATAAATCGGGAAAATTTTCTCATCGTGAAAACAAGAATTCAGGATATCTTGGTGCTACTGGACCTCAAATATCGAGCCGGAACTCATATGTGAATGTTTAATAATTAAATTATGTATAATTATAAAAATTAATTATTTAATTTTATTATAGTTAAAAATAGGTGAGTAACAAATAAACATATAAAATAATAAAACTAATATGTAAAATAATAAAACTAACATATTAAAGTAAAATAATGTAATTAATATTGTTCAATTTACAGTAGCCGACATGGAGGTTCCGCCTTTGCATCCTGGACCTGCCACGCTAGAGCTACTATTGCTGCAGGGCGAGCATAGGTCGTCCTACATATGGGAGAGACAGTTACTGGCCCACACGTTCTGCGCCAGGAGAGTAGACGATGTGTGGGACTTTCTTAGGGCCCACCCTCTCGATCCCCGTATAGTCAGACGCCTCCAGGATACGGATTTTTATAGGATTGTGGAGATCGGCCGGCTGCAGCTGGATTGGTCGTTGATCACAACCCTGATAGAGCAGTGACAACCGGAGATGCACACATTTCATTTGTCCATTGGCGACGCCACTATCACGCTTCAGGACGTGGAGCACCTGTATGGGCTACCCGTTGATGGAAACCTTGTTGTTTTGCTGAATGCCATTAGAGAGTATACGGGTTTGCAGTACCTGGAGATGCTGCAGCGGCTCACTGGTTTCCAGCCACCGGATGAGACTGTATTGATTGGGGCTAGTCGCCTGCAGTTGACGCCCGTCTGGCAGCATCTGGAGGCAATGCACGCTGATATCACAGATGATGCACCGAAGCTTCATATTCACCTGTACACGAGGTTGTTGATGTTGCTTATGGTTGGAGGGGTTTTGTTCCCGAACACTTCGGGGAACCTAGTCAGCTTGAGATTTATTTATCATCTTGAGCGGCTAGATGATTTACATTATTACAGCTGGGGTGCTGCTGTTATCGGTTACTTGTACATGCAGATGTGTCCGGCGAGCATAGGGACCCAGCTAGACGTTGCAGGATTTTTGCCGCTGCTACACGTGAAAACATAGTCGAATACTCTCTTTATTATAACATATCTAGTAAAAATATACCTTAAAATTTACGTCCACGTTGTATATTAGGTTTGGGCCTGGGAGCAGTTTCTTCGAGTTGCAGCTACCTCTACCACCCTTAGCTCCGGATGTACTACCTTCATTTCTCCCTTTAGCTGGGAAGTGGGTTGATAGGTGAGGATATGGACGGGAGTACGAGGCTTGACATAATCTCCCCTATTGCAGGGATTTGTTGGATTTACTGGAGGGCGCACAGGTAAATGTATACCTAAGTGTACTTGGCCTAGCTTTAAATGTGTTGCGTATACTCATGTTTCTTATTTTTACTTAATAGTTCATTTGGAGGACATACAGTGACGAGAAAATAGCCGATTTTCCCGATTATTGCTCGACCGACCGAATTATGTGGAGCTCTTCCGTCCCGTTGATGTGTCTCAATATTGTCGAGCATTATGCCACTGAGCGAGTACTTTGCCAGTTTGGTCGCCCGCAGCTTGTACCGCCACCGCCCGCTTGGCATATCACACATTACCAGCGGGATGATCATTTCAGGGTTGACCAGACATAAGTGGCATGGCTAGAGGCGCATACGATATTTGGGACCAGCGGCATGACCTAATTCTGCCACCCCCTCCACCTGATCGTACGGATGGTGAGCATGAGTATATGGGCTGGTACTGCAGCTTTACCTGACTTTTAGTCGGAAATCCTGTTTATCGCACTGGCGGTCAGTACGTGATCGGGTCCAAGCCTACACTACTATTGAGTATCAAGGGTGGTCGATGCAGTTTTAAACCAACTAGGTCGGGATCGAATCCACAGGGAGTTAATGTTTGGAATTAAGTTTATATCTAAGCTAGATGCGAGATTTGAATCTAAATACACTTCCACAAGTTTGTGTTTGATTTCTACTTCTAACTTTACTCTAAAGATTGCAATAATTGAAATAAGGACAATATTTTTGTTGTTGTTTTTCAAATGTTTAAAGACACTAGGGTAGTGACTTCTACCTAGGTGGATATCTAACGGGTAGAAAAATCTAGGGCAAGCTTGATTAGTTGAGATTGTAATATAGCTATCACACCCGGGTACTCACTCTATACCTCTTGACAGTTTGAGTGATTTTGTCCAATTTGGCTTTTTCAAGTCCAAATGGGTATTCATGCAAATCAAGTGATATTAGCTCAAGTTGGGTATTACTATCTCTAGGTTTAACCTTTTAGTTGGGGCTATCAATTTCTTGAGTTCACCACAATTCCTTGTTAGCCTAGTTTTCCTAGACTTGGTCCCTCTTTCTCAAGTAGAGACTAATTCATAAAGGCATGAATCAATGTTTGCACCCATTAATTCTGGAGTTCTAGAAACAACTAGGCTAAATATCACTAACCCATTCACATTCAAGGCCGAAAATCAAATATCTCTTAAATACCCACATTAGGGTTGGGTCACAACCCTAGATATGGGTTTAGCTACTCATGGAAATAACAAAAGTTAAGGATGAAATGAAGATAAAATTCATAATATTAATTTATGGAATGAAAATCTAATGTTAAGAAGTGAATCTAGTGTAAAATTTCCGAAAGCAGAAAAGTTCAATCGTCTCAGGTGCTCATACAAAACATAACATCTCCTAAAAATGACAAAAAGTTCTATTTATACTAAGCTGAAAATATCTGACAAAACTGCCCCTGCGGAGGTTGTGCGGCCGCATAATTCTGAGTGCGGCCGCACTCTTGCTTACACGGCCGTATAATTCTGATGCGGTCCGCGTTCTTCGCTTTTGGATCTGGGTTGAGCTGACCTTTCGCGGACGGCATAATTCTAAGTGCGGCCGCGCTCCAGATTATGCGGCCGCATAAACGTGATACGGTCTGCACTTGCTTGAGTTTAGCTTGAAATCAAATCTCTGATTCTTCATCTTGCGGACCGCATAATTGCGATCGCGGCCTCACAAGGGACTTCCGCGGCCGCACAATTCTGGTGCGATCCGCACTTCTCTCCTTTTTTCAAGTTATCAGCTCTCTGAATCTTAGTCATCGCGGTCCACATAATTTCAATTGCGGCTGCACAGGGACTTTTGCGGCCGCACATTTATGGTGCGGTCCGCGCTCATTATTTAGCCCAAAATCACACACTCTAAATCTCTCTCTTGCGGACCGCATAATTATGATCGCGGCCGCATCATGGCTTTTGCGGCCACACAATATTTGTGCGGTCCACACTTCAGACCTCTTTGCCCAGCCTTGATTTTTGTTCAACTTTTGACTCCTTTGTGAGTTGATTTTGATTCCTTTGGCTCATTTTGAACAATTACTGCAAGCAAGCATATTTCATTAATTTTCGGGAATACCTTCAAGCATTTTTGGCCTAAAACTCAAGTAAAAGAGAGCAAATAATAGGTTAAAATCCCTACTTATCAACTCCCCTAAACTTAAGTTTTTGATTGTCCTCAAGCAAATAAGGTAATTCCTACCTCCACTAGAAAAAAAAGATATTTCAGCTGGCCTAAGGTAAATCAGTCATGCATCAATTGGGACTAACAATTACCCTCAACACAAATGAATTATCAACAACATCATGTTTTGACCTTTTGAGTACCATAGTTCTAGTATGACACTAGAGCATCAAGAGTTGACTTAATTCAACAAGGAAGCTCTCTCTATCACTAGGTCATTGTGGAACCCAAACTCCTCCTCCTCTACTCTCCATGAGCAAATCTCACTTTAGAATGTAACACTCAAAACAAGGATTGTGAAGAAGTGCGCTCATCTCTCTCAAAAGAATGTCACAAGTCCGGCTCTAAGTACCATAAGCTTGCCCCTTATGTAAATCACCACTAATGTACGCTCACCTAACTTGAAATCATATAGGACGTTTTCAGGAATGTAATAAAGGCTTTTGGATCAAGGTAGGACTTGTCGGCATATGATGGTTTCATCTTTCCTTAAGCACTCCATTTTCTCTTTTTGGCTCATACTTTCTTGACTCTTTGAGTCATTTTCTTCTTCCTTAGGGGAACTAGAGAGACGTAATGTCATTATTTCTTGCTCATGACAATCATTTTTCTCCTTTTCTAATCACTTCATGCCTTTCATCATTGCTTTCTTTAAATCCCTTCAACTTTCTACTTTATTCACTTTCTTTTTGACATATTTCTTTTTGGCCTTTCTTCCTTTTCTTTGCCTTCCCTTTTCTTCATTTCTTTTTTTTTCTTTGTACCTTTTATCACTTTCACATTCCTCATCTCTCCCCCAAATTTATGCTTTTGCCAATTGTATCAAGTGGTAAGAATATATACATACCAAAAGTGAAAATAAAGATAAAGAAAGATAAAGAAAAATAGTATAATGGTTATTACATACCAAATGTCATCAAATCAAAATGGACCACCCCCCAAATGAAAAATAGCATTGTCCTCAATGCTCATAACGAATAAGAACAGGGAAAAGGGGTAGAGAGTATAGAAAACTCCCTATGTGGTATCTATCTGAATCGGGTCCTCAACATGGACGGGTTCCTCATCAGCACCCTCCGTATCCTCTAACTAGATCTCCACATCCTCTGACTGGGGGACTACGAGGTTGCTGAGCATCTGAATCAGCTCCTCAGCAGTGTGTAAAGTGGCAGCCGGCTCCTCAGACTGGCCGGCTACTGCCTCTGATGCCTCGGGCACTGTTGCGTGTGCTTCTGGGACTGTCTCCTCCATGAGCAGGTCCAGTGGAATATCACCAGCAGAAGCAATCTTATCAACCTCTTTGCTCAACTTCTCCACCGACTCCTTAGATGCCTGAGTCTTCCGTATCTTCTTCACTTGCTTCCCTAAATCCTTGATAATCCTCCCATGTGTATCAAAAGTCTCCCGGATCTTCTTCTGGTCATCCAAAATCTTCTTCTGGTTGTCCAGAATCTTCTTCAACAAGTCCTCCACTAATGGAGGTACCTGAAGCTCTGATGGGGCTGAAGACTGTGCTACCACTGCACTGGATATGGCAGTCAGCTTTGTGGTAGCTGCCTGCATCCAGCTGTTAAGACTGTATAGTGTCTATGAAACCGTAGTGCGGTCTGATGGTAGGTAGAAGATGTGGGAACTGACAGCGGCACTGAGAGGGATGGTCCGGAGGAAGGAGGAGGCATGGCAGTTGCTCCGGCAGAAGTACCGGATGCTGTGGAGGGCTTGGAAACTGACCCAGTGGCCACTACACCTGGCTCTTCAGATGGGCCAGTGGAAGTACTGGCTTTACCCTTGAATTTACGGTTGTCCGCTCCCTGGAGGTGGTACCATGAGAAAGACTTTTTAGCCTTCAACTCCACATAAAAATGTCTCGGCTCTACCCTTTGGTCTTGGAAATACTCTGTGAGGAAGTTGGGGTAGAGATATGATCTTTCTTCTTTCTGGATTGCATTGGTAATGTTGTAGGATATCAAGTTTCCTACATTAATAGGATAGCCTGCCATGATGGAAGCTACCAATACTTCCCGAGGGAGTGGAGGGACATTCTCATGCTGGCACGAGTCAAAAGGGCTGCACATGAATGTTTGCCACCCTTTTTCTTCAAAGTTAAGGGTGGCTCTGACAATTTGAACTCCTGCTGTGAGCCATACAGGTGTTGTCCCCGGAATAGCAAGTATCTCAGCTAGCCATGGGCGAATTGCATCACCCAAGGCTAGCTTCTCTAGGTATTGGACTGCCCCAACCTCCTCAAACCCTATATAGATGTTCAGTGTGTGGCCATCAAACCGGATTTCCAAGTTCCGAACCTTTGTCACCTTTGTACCCTTTTTTATATGGGCAACATTGGCATAAAATTCCTTGACAAGGTATTCATTGGCATCTTGCAACCAGCCAGTGAACCATTTCCATCCTTTTCTGTCTGTAAATTTCTTTAGGACATTTGAATTGTGCTGACTTAGGTCTTTGGTTATGCATTTTCGGTCAAGAGGGAGCAAAGTTTGGGGCCACCATTCCCGAAATTTTGCATACGCCTTCTCAGTTACAAATCTATCAGCCAACACCTACAGCTTCCTTTATCTAGCCAGGCCTCCCACAATTGTATCACCCCCTCTCCCATCATCCGGGATCTCATCATCATCTAAATTGATTGGGGTAGCTATTGTGGCAGGTGCTGTAGCACGTAGGGAAGATGCTTCAGATGCCTGACTACCTCTCTCTGAGCCATCAGAAGAACTAGAGGAGGAGATAGGTTCATTGACTAAACTGATTCTATCGAGGAATTGTTGTGATTGTGCCCCCGTTGTGGTTGTACAGAATCCCCCTCAGAAGTTTCCCGGGATGAGAGGTATTCACTGTTGTTTGAGGAGTCCGAAGTTGGTATACTGAGAGTAGTCTTTTTTCCCAAGACTTTCTGGACTGGTAGTGGCATGTTAGGTTTTCCTCTACCCTGGCCTCGGGAGGATTCTACCCTCTCTTTGGAAGTATCACCTCGACTACGAGAACATACCATTGTCTTTTCTAACTCAGCAGTTGATTCAGTGACACGGTCCGCATAAAAATGGTTGCGGCCGTACAATCTGTGCGGTCCACAAAATTTTGATCGCGGCCGCAAATCCTTAAGGGATTTTGTCAGGCCAAACTGCAGAGAGTTGGCATTTTCTATCTTTCAGTTGTGCGACTGCACACAGAATTGTGCGTTCCGCATAACTCTGGCGTGGTACGCACAATTTTCACCACTTGGCCAATTTTAGTCTTGTCAATTTTCTGCACTGTACACCCAATTCCTGCATATACTTCATAACCAGTTAGTCCAAAACAATGCCTAATCTAATAAGAAAATCAAAATAAAGAAAAACACATGGGTTGCCCCCCAAGAAGTGCCTGATTTAACGTCGCGGCACGACGTATGTTACCATCATTCATTTGAAATGGAGCAATGCCACAACGTGGCCATCATCAACTTTACCAAGGTAGTGCTTCATCCGGTGCCCATTGACTCTAAAGATCTCACCATTCTTATTTTTCAAATCAAGAGCACCAAAAGGAGTCACATGTACCACTTTAAAAGGACCACTCCACTTTGATTTAAGCTTTCCCGGAAACATCTGTAACCGAGAGTTGAATAAAAGAACGAGGTCACCTTCTTTGAATTCTTTATTCCGGATATACTTATCATATAGGTACTTCATCTTGTCCTTATACAAGGACGAACTGGAGTAAGCATGGAACCGGAACTCGTCAAGTTCATTCATTGTTCCACCCGAAGATTGGCAGCAACATCCCACTCAAGGTTCAATTTCTTCAACGCCCACATGGCCTTATGCTCTAATTCCACCGGAAGGTGACATGCTTTCCCAAACACCAACCAATACGGATACATATCAATTGGAGTCTTGCAAGTTGCTCTATAGGCCCAAAGAGCATCGTCAAGTTTCCTTGACCAATCAGTCTGATTTGCATTGACAATCTTGGATAGAATACTCTTGATCTCCCTATTGGAGACTTCAACCTGTCCACTTTCCTGGGGGTGATAGGGGTTGACACCTTGTGAATGACACCATACTTGGAGAGTAAAGTGTCAAAGACTTTGTTGCAAAAATGTGAACCCACATCACTAATAATGGCCCTTGGGGTGCCGAACCTTGTGAATATATTTTTCTTCAAGAAAGCCACCACACTCCGTGCTTCATTGTTAGAAAAAGCCACAGCTTCAACCCATTTGGAAACATAATCCACAACAACAAGAATATAGGTGTTCCCATACGAGCTCACAAATGGACCCATAAAGTCGATGCCCCCACACATCGAAAATATCAATCTCGAGGATGGTGGTGAGAGGCATCTCATTTTTCTTGGAGATACCACTGGCCCTTTGGCAATCATCACAACGCCTAACGAGCTCGCTAGCGTCTTTGTACAAGGTAGGCCAATAGAATCCACAGCTTAAGACATTTGTAGCAGTTCTCGCCCCACCATGGTGACCACCATAGGGTGAAGAATGGCAAGCTTCAAGAATACCCAATTGCTCTTCTTCTGGAACACATCTCCGTATAACACCATCAGTGCAAATTTTGAAGAGATATGGCTCATTCCAATAGTAGTCCAGGCAGTCCTGTTTGAGCTTCTTCCTTTGGTTTGAGGAGAGCTCATTCGGAATAATGCCACTCACAAGATAGTTGGCCACATCGGCAAACCATGGCATCCCAGTCATAGTAATGGAAAGGAGTTGTTCGTCAGGAAATGAATCATTGATCTCAAGGCCATCATGTGACCTCCCCTCCTCCTCCAATCAGGACAAATGGTCCGCCACTTGATTCTCACTACCCTTTCGGTCTTGAATCTCTAGATCAAACTCTTGCAATAGAAGCACCCACCACATCAACCTTGCCTTAGAGTCTTTCTTGCTCATCAAATAACGAAGTGCCGCATGGTCGGTGTGAACAATCACCTTTGTACCCATTAGGTACGGGTGGAACTTCTCCATAGCAAAGATAATGGCTAGGAGTTCTTTCTCGGTCATCGTATAGTTGACTTGGGCCTCGTTCATGGTCTTTCTATCATAGTAGACCGGATGAAAGATCTTATTAATTAGTTTCCGCAATACCGCACCAACCGCCACATCACTTGCATCACACATGAGCTCAAATGGTAAGCTCCAATTTGGCGCGGTGATAATAGGAGTGGTAGTCAACTTATACTTGAGTAGTTCAAATGCCTTCATACAATCTTTATTGAAAAGGAACTTGGCATCTTTCTCCAAGAATTTGCACTAGGGGTTTACCACCTTAGAAAAGTCCTTGATGAATCGACGGTAAAACCCCGCATGACCTAGAAAGCATCTCACTCCCTTTACGAAAGTAGGGGGAAGGAGTTTGAATATCACTTCAATTTTTGCTTTATCAACCTCAATACCATTCTTGGAAATCATGTGACCGAGGACAATGCCCTCCTTGACCATAAAGTGACATTTCTCCTAATTCAGCACCAAGTTAGTTTCTTCACAATGTGCCAATACCTTATCCAAGTTATCCAAGCATTCTTCAAAAGAATCCTCCACAACAGAGAAATCATCCATGAAAACCTCGAGAAAGTCCTCCACCATATCGGTGAATATGGACATCACACACCGCTAAAAAGTTATCGGTTCATTGCATAACTCGAATGGCATCCGCGAGAATGCGAAAGTGCCATATGGACAAGTGAAGGTGGTCTTCTCTTGGTCTTTAGGTGCAATAAGAATCTGGTTATATCTAGAATATCCATCCAAGAAGCAATAATAAGCACGTCCGGCTAACCTATCCAACATTTGATCAAGAAATGGAAGCGGGAAAAATGGTCTTTCCGCGTAACTTTGTTGAGCTTTCTATAATCCATGCATACTCTCCACCCGGTGACAGTTATTGTGGGGATAAATTCATTTTTGTCATTTGTTATCCCAGTCATGCCCCCTTTCTTTGGGACACATTGAACCGGCAAGGTCCACGAACTAACAGAAATGGGGTAAACCACCCCGGCATCCAACCACTTGATGATCTCTTTCCTTACTACGTTTTGCATCGCCTCATTCAATCGTCTTTGATGTTCCACAAAGGGTTTGGCATCCTCCTCCAAAATGATTTTGTGCATGCAAAAGGCAGGGCTTATACCCCGAATATCTTCCAATGTCCAACTTATTATTTTCTTCCTTCTTTGAAGCACCGCAAGGGTGGCATCTACCTGCACGTTAGTTAAGTGCGAGAAAAAATAACAGGTAAAGTGGAACAAGGTCCTAGAAACTCATACCTGAGGTGTGAAGGCAAAGGCTTTAACTCCAGGGTGGAAGGCTCCTCTATTGAGGGCTTTGTTGGTGGAGTCTTCCGATTTTCGAGATCCAAGGAAAGTTTTCGGGGTTTATAAGTATATGATCTCATTCCTTGCAAAGCATTGACACATTCTACAAAGCCTTCCTTATCATCCTCATCATGATTCAACAACACAATTTCCAAGGTATTTTCCACATTTATCACAGCACTTGTGTCATCAACAATTACTTTGGTCACCAGATCCACGAACGAACACACTTTGTTGCTATTTGGATGCCTAATTGATTTACAAACATGGAATATCACTTTTTCATCGCCCACCTGGAAGGTGATCTCTCTAGATTCCACATCAACTAAGTCCTTCCCTATAGCAAGGAAAGGTCTCCCCATAATGATTGGCACCTCGTAGTCAACCTCACAGTCAAGTATCACAAAATCTGTGGAAAGGATGAACTTGTCGACCCTAACTAACACATCATCAATTATCCCAATGGCCTTTTCATTGTCTGATCCGCCATTTGCAACCTCATGGATGTGGATCTTGGTTTCCCAATCCCCAACATTTTGAACACAGAATAGGGCATCAAGTTAATGCTTGCCCCCAAATCACACAAAGCTTTGGCGAAATTGGCACTCCCAATAGTGCACGAGATTGTGAAAGCATCGGGGTCTTCCAACTTTGGAGCTATGGAGTGCACGATAGCACTCACTTAATATGTCATTTTGATCATTTCACAGTTCATTGATCTTTTCTTTGTTACCAAATCATTCATGAACTTGGCATATCCCGGCATTTGTTCTAAGGCTTCAACCAACGAAACATTTATGGACAAACATTTTATCATATCAATGAATTTCTTGAATTAATTCTCCTTGTTTTCCTTTGCAAGTCTTTGAGGGTATGGAGGAGGAGGCCTTGGCATTGGTACTTTGGCACTACCAATTCCGTCATGTCAGTCACGTGCTCCCTAGACGAGTTCATTTCTTCTTGCGTCTCCTCCACATTTTCATCAATATCAATCCTCGCTTCTTCATTAGCTTGAACAGCATTGCTTGTATCATCATCATCTTGCACCAACACATCATTACCCACATGTCTTCTTTGGTTTGAGGTACTAGTAACTCCACATCTCCCACTTCTTGTTGTCACGGCCATTGCATGCTCTGTATTCCCACCTTTCGGGTTCACCACCGTATCACTAGGTAGTTCCCCCTTTGGGCGAGTATTTAAAGCTTGAGAAATTTGGCCAAGTTGAACCTCCAAGTTGCGGATAGAAGTGTTGTGGGAGGCTAATTGGGCATCAGAGTCGGTGATTTTCTCCATTATTTGCTTAAACATGTTTTCAATCCGTCCCATTTCACTATTGGAAGAACTAGGACCTTGCGACAGATATGGAGGTGGGTTTTTTGGTTGTTGATAAATTGAGGGACTCTGAAAGCCCGACCCCCGATTTCCTTGATTGCTATTGTCCCAACCCCCTTGATTATTGTTGTTCCCCCAATTTCTTTGATTGTTGCCATCCCAATTACCTTGATTACCTTGATTACCCTAATTGCTTTGATTATTGTTGTTTCCACCACTCCAATGGTGGCCTTCGTCGTTCCAGTTTCCTTGGTTTTCTTGTGATCTCCATTGTTGTTGATTTGGAGCAGTGATTCTTTGACCTTGATAATTGTTGACATATTTAACCTCTTCATCTTGCTAATCATATGAATCATCTTGATTATACCCACTATTAATTTGCTCAAATTGTTCTGGATGGTTTTGTACTTATTGATCTCGTTGTCATCTCTTGTTTACCATCATGTTCACCCCTTCCATAGTATTCACCTATTTCGACCCTTGAACTTGTTGAAGCTGAGCCTTGGCCAATTGGTTCATGGTGGTTGTCAACTCCGCAATAGCTTTCCCACGATCATGTAGCTCCTTGTGTAGGTGAATAACGATTGGGTCACCCTGAGGAACATTGGCTCCACTTTGCCACATCGAAGAGGTGTCCTCCATCTCATTCAAGATTTCACAAGCTTCAGAATAAGACGTGTTCATGAAGTTACCCCCAGAGAGCTGATTTACCACACACTGATTTGTTGTGTTGATCCCCCTGTAGAAGGTCTGTTGGATCATGGCCTCGGTTATATCATTGTTCGGTCATTCTTTGACCATGGTGCGATATCTTTCCCAAATCACGTGCAATGTCTCATTGGGCTCTTGTTTGAAAGCTAAAATTTCATCCCTTAGTGTAGCCATGTACCCCAGAGAGAAGAATTTGGCAATGAACTTCTCGGCCAACTCATCCCAAGTATGGATGGAATGATTGGGCAATCTCTCTAACCAGTTCAAAGCCTTTCCCCATAGAGAAACGGGAAACAACCTTAACCACAGTGCATCCTCGGTGACATTTGTTTGCTTGCTCCCCCAACAAGTATCGACAAAACCCTTGAGATGCTTGTAGGCATTTTGGTATGGAGCTCCGGTGAAGAAACCCCGTAGCTCAAGTAGTGTAAGCATCAGTTGGTAATTTGGAAGTTGCCCGCCCTAATCCGGGGCGGGGCTATTGCACTTGCATAGCCCTCATTTGGCAACACCCGGTGCGCTGCTCTTGGTGGAGGTGGGGGAGGGTTTGGGACATTATATTGAGGCGGTCGGCCTCGCCTGTTTACTTGAGGCTCGGGATGAACCTCATCCACTTGATCATTATCTATCTCTTCCCCCAATGGTAAATTTCCGAGGGGTTCGTTGTTAAGGGCCATTTTGTACCTAAAGGAAATTCACAAACAAAATTAGTGACTCGGAAGGAAAGAAAGACAAAACACACAAATACCTAGATATATAGATAAATTTGTTTAACTCCTCAACAGCGACGCCAAAAATTGATTGGGTCCAAGCCTACACTACTATTGAGTAGCGAGGGTGGTCGATGCAATTTTAACCCAACTAGGTCGAGATCGAATCCACAGGGAGTTAATGTTTGGAATTAAGTTTATATCTAAGCTATATGCGGGATTTGAATCTAATTACACTTCCACAAGTTTGAGTTTGATTTCTACTTCTAATTTTACTCTAAAGATTGCAATAATTGAAACTAAGGACAAAATATTTGTTGTTGTTTTTCAAATGTTTAAAGAGACTAGGGTAGTGACTTCTACCTAGGTGGATATCTAACGGGTAGCAAAATCTAGGGCAAGCTTGATTAGTTGGTATTGTAATATAGCTATCACACCCGGGTACTCACTCTATACTTCTCGGTAGTTTGAGTGATTTTGCCCAATTTGGCCTTTTCAAGTCCAAATAGGTATTCATGCAAATCAAGTGGTATTAGCTCAAGTTGGGTATTACTATCTCTAGATTTAACCCTTTAATTGGGGCTATCAATTTATTGAGTTCACCCCAATTCCTTGTTAGCCTAAATTTCCTAGACTTAGTCCCTCTTTCTCAAGTAGAGACTAAGTCATAGAAGCATGAATCAATGTTTGCACCCATTATTTTCTTGAGTTCTAGCAACAACTAGACTAAATATCACTAACTCATTCACATTCAAGCTCTAAAATTAAATACCCCTTAAATACCCACATAAGGGTTGGGTCACAACCCTAGCTATGGGTTTAGCTACTCATGGAAATAATAGAAATTAAGGACGAAATGAAGATAAAATCCATAATATTAATTTATGGAATAAAAATCTAATGTTAAGAAGTGAATCCAGTGAAAAATTTCCGAAAATAGAAAAGTTCAGTCGTCTCAGGTGCTCATACAAAACATAACATAACCTAAAAATGATAAAAAGTTCTATTTATACTAAGCTGAAAATATCTGACAAAACTGCCCCTGCGGAGGTTGTGCGGCCGCGAAAGCAAGAGTGCGGAGAGTGCGGCCGCACTCTTGCTTTCGCGGCCTCATAATTCTAATGCAATCCGTGTTCTTCTATTTTGGATCTGGGTTGAGCTGAACTTTCGCGGACCGCATAATTCTAAGTGCGGTTGCGCTCTAGATTATGCTGCCGCATAAAAGTGATACAGTCCGCATTTGCTTGAGTTTAGCTTAAAATCAACTCTCTGATTATTCATCTTGCGGACCGCATAATTTCGATCGCGGCCGCACAAGGGACTTCCGCGGCCGCACAATTCTGATGCGGTCCACACTTCTCTCTTTTTCTCAAGTTGTCAGCTCTCTGAATCTCAGTCATCGCGGTCCGCGTAATTTCAATTGCGGCCGCACAAGGACTTTCGTGGCTGCACATTTCTGGTGCGGTCCGCGCTCATCATTTAGTACAAAATCACACTCTCTGAATCTCCCTCTTGCAGACTGTATAATTATGATCGTGGCCGCATCATGGCTTTCGCGGTCGCACAATATTTGTGCGGTCCGCACTTCAGACCTCTTTGCCCAGCCTTGATTTTCGTTCAATGTTTTACTCATTTGTGAGTTGATTTTGATTCCTTTGGCTCATTTTGAACAATTTCTGCAAGCACGCATATTTCATTAGTTTCCGGGAAAACCTTCAAGCATTTTTGGCCAAAATACAAGTAAAAGAGAGCAGATAATAGGTTAAAGTCCCAACTTATTAGTACATTTCATACGCTGGGAGGCACTGGTATGTTATTTGATATACTTACTTATAACGTTAACCTAGCGTTCTGTAATTTATATTTTACATGTTGTGCAGGCTATTGGCCTACATCTGTTCCACTAGTTGGGACTGCAGATGCAGCACCATTCCGACGATGGAGCAGCCGCTTTGCACGAGTTTGGCCGGCAGGTTACCGATTTGGCTTCCCGGACATTGAGGCGAGCCCGAGATGATGAGCGCTTAGGATACGAGTCTAAGTATGTGGTGCGAGAGCAGTACCATCATGGGCCACCAGTGGAGCCGGAACGTGTTCGACGTGGAAGGCGTGCCTAGAGAGGTAGGGATGCCCTACGAGGTAGGGGTGTCCCACGAGAGGGGTGTCCCACGAGGTCATGGGGGTCGGTAAGGAGGTGGTCCCAAGCAAGGGGCCATTCAGGCACCTGTTGAGGATGTTGGAGTTGATCAGCCGGGTGACCACCATGAGCCAAACCATGCTCCTAGAGATATGCCGTCATTCAGCCTTCAGCTTACTCCAGGGACTTCGCAGGTGACCCTGTCAGCTCCATTATTGATCGTGGGCACGACCATTACGCGACAGGAGTAGGATCAGTATTTTCCTGACCCATCGACTGTTGCTGATTCACAGGCGCAGGTTTATTTGTATTACTATTATTTATATTTATTTTTATCTCATTGATTAGTCAAAATATCTAAATATTTCTTTTAAGGCTTCATCCTCGCCCGTCACGGAGGCCACCTTGTGCGATACTGACATGGTTGCGACGGATGATTATATTCAGGAGCCTGACGAGACCATGGTAAAACAATTTAAATTTATGTGATTTAACACGTACATTACTAAAATATATTTCATATACTAAAAATCTTATTATTCTGTAGGTTACTGCTGGATCGACGGCTCCTTCTACCGAGCCTGCCAGCCCTACTGACGATCATGTTGCAGCGCATCCTCCAATAAAGAGGCGATGTGATGAGGATGATCCTGATAGTGTAGCCGGTCGAGATGGGATGCGCCTCAGGCCAACAGCTGCTTTAAAGCATACAGGATGTGGGATACATTGATATATTTTTATTTTATGTACATATGACATTTAGTAAATAATAGCAATAATTTTTATTGTTTATATTATATGAGCATTATGTTTTTATTTCCCCTGTTCTTCGTTATTTTAATACTACAACAAAAATACAAACATAGCAACTTAACATAATTTATATTCAGTATAACTAATGAAAATACATGACATGGAAAACATAAAGATAAAATACTACACTCAACACATATATGTGTTTGTTTAGTCACTACCGCCTATTATTTTCTGCTCTAACCACTTAAATTTCTCTTCCAACCTATGTTTTTCTTCATCCGCCTCTTTTAGTTTCTCCTGCACTGCCGTAATTTCTCGTTGCATTTCAGAGATCTGGCAACGTATTCACCGTTCATATTCCAAACATACTGCAAACATGATTTGTAGTATTCCTTGTTAATGGGTTTATCATACCATTCCTCAAACATACATTGATTTCTGTCATTGCGTCCAAACAATTGTTGACATATCCAGTATATATGCCCAATATTACCATCTGACCAACATGCCTTCAAAATCGCATGTTTGCCACAATAGCACCTTGGTTGGTCATTACGTCTATGCATTTGTTAATGCAAGAAACAAGCAACCCACTCCGAGATAACGCCTTAACTAGGCCAAGGGATCGAGAATCTATATTTTTTGTGGGATCGGTGGGCTCCACTCGAGCTATTTTTTATTAAAAATGGGGGGAGGGGGGCGTTGTTTGTATTCTTTAATGGGGGGGGGACACTTGTTTGGTGGGGAAGGGGACTGGACGCCCTTTTATATGGGTATAGCGCCCTTTATTAAGGCGTTATACTATAGCTTCTTAATAAAAAGCGCTATACCTTCCCGCTCATTTCAGGTTCAAATATAACGAACGACCGTTAAGGTATAGCGCCCTTTAAAAGGGCGTTATATATATCTTGATCACTATATTTTTTTCACACATTTTAATTTTTTAAGTCCAAAAGAACCACATTTTTGATTCCGGATTCTGAGAACTAGTATTAGAAAAAGCAAAAAGTTTACAAGATGCTTTGGGCCAAGAACGATATTCCCCAAAAGGGATTACACCTCTAACTGCTCCAACACTTTATAAGTAGATTTTTTTAAAGTTGAAATTTGTTTTTCCACATCCAACAAATAGATGATAAAGTAAATAATTGTAAGTTATTATCTACTGAATTTTCCATTATATATGGGGAACAGTAGACATACTTTTCCTACATGTCTGTGAAAGGAACTTCGCATGATAGGTAAGTGATTTAGCGGTAAAATTGACGAGCTCAAAACATACACTTAAATTGTGCTCGCTAGTCAAAAATAGTATAATATAATATCGTATCCACAGGAATTGGAGTTAAACAATATTATCGTAGTTTGTAACTAGATTGCTATCTAATATGATCAGCAATTTACGTAATGGATTGGTCTTTAGGAGGCTAGTTAAATCCTTTATCCTTAGGTCGAAATTGTGTCAAAAGTCCATCTAAAATGGTATTTTGGTGTATTTAAGACGCCTCCAAAACGAACATTGGACGAAACTACCTTTTTTTAGCTGAATTGGGAAGTCACTCTAACATTTTTGGGCTACCACACCGCATGCCGCGCCGCCTCATACTGCGCGGTTGTGGAAAATTCCAGAACGATTCAAAATATGATTTCTGGCCATTTTTTGCACTAGCGCCCCGCGGGTCATGCCGCGAGGCGGTAGTGCAATTGTGGCCTGAAATGAGTTTTTCAAATTTTTGACATCCAGACTTGGTTTTTGACCCTCGAACGTGATCCCGACTTAATTGTTTGGGCTTCTACTCAGATTTCAAAGCTCCAAATAGGTAGAATTAGCTCTACAATATCTACATAAGTCGGAATCACTCCTACAAGGTATAAAACACACAATAAGTGCAAAAATACTACCAATTAAAGTTCAATACAAGTAAAGTGCAGTGAATTAGACTGTAATAAGCGACTAAAATACGGGATTATAACTTACCATAAAAATATCAACTTCTAATTCAAGAAAAGTTTCTTCAGAAAAACCGCTGGAGACCATTACTATAATTCTCGACAGCTGCTAACTTTTACTTTTTGCAAACTATCATATGTTTAATTATTTAGGATTCAACACAATATCAAAGTAAACGTAGGTTTTAAAAAGAGTTTCATAATTACTCATATTAAAAAGAACTTTTACGTGCTTAAATCATGAAAAAAAAAATTTAATCCCGCATGTAAAAAGACATATGACATAATATAAGCTTTTAATATATTGGTCATGACACATTTCAAAAGAACGGCACATAATGAGACGAGTTTCAAAGCTTTTAGCTATTAGTCAAAGAACTGAACGAAGAATTACTAAGTTGCCTGTTCTTTTTATACGACAAGTCGCCTATTTAATATAAACTGTAGTTCATAATTATTAATTTATTGTACGCAAGTACATTAATATCTTTTTCGCGACGAGATTAGAGTTGTGGGTAATAGTTATAACTGCAGTTCTTTTTTAAGTGTGCGATTTCAATCCTTCCAAAAATTCTTTCCTTTTTTAAACCTTATATATCCTTATTATTTGTGGATCTCTTCTACCCGAAGGAAAAACAAGAAATTGGAACAAGTTGCGGTGTTAGTAATGCAGATCTATTTCCTCCTCACAAATATAGACTAAACAGTGATTGTATCGTTTCGAGCGCTGATAAAAAGGAAATGAAATGTTAGGGCAATTTGTCGGTGAACCTCTTCGGTGCGATACCAATTATATATATATATATATATATATATCAATTATTTT
>AWOL01S0010506.1:10079-99280 GCA_000715115.1 Nicotiana otophora | reverse complement strand
TATATATATATATACAAAAAATATTGTTATTATTTTAATAACGACTATACGATATTATTTCACAAAGCCAGCGGAACCTTGGTTGCTTGTTCAGAAACGTGCTTTCCAAGTGGATAGACGCGTAGAAGTAGACGTCAATAACATGCAAAAAAGTAGGTGAGATTTCGACTCTTCTATACAATCATACAAAACAAAAGATAGAAAAAAGAAGAAGAGGCATAACGATTTCTAAAGTCAATAGCTCAAATTGCAGTAATAATGGCATCCTTTTTAGAAAGATCCAAAAGCTACTTTGCATTATAGATTCCAAGCTCAGCCACTTGTGACTTGACTATATAACGCGGGATTCCTCTGCTTTGCTGTACATAGCTTCTTTTTTTTGCCCTTTTCTTTTCTGAATTTATAATTGTGGTGATTGAATCATTCACATGTATACATCTCGACTAATATATTGCTCTATCTCGTAAGTATATATATCGAGTAACTTTACTCACTAATATTAGAGTGGATGAGATCTTACAGATTGTTGTAGTTTAGATTAGTACCTGGAATTTTCAAATTGTTTCTCCTATGTCTCGATCATTCAGCCATATAGAAGAGCAAGGGGCAGATGTAGTTTTTAAGTTACGAGTTCAACAGAACTTATATGTAATTTTGACATGAAATATAAATTTATATAAAAAATCTACTAAATCTCAACAAATATTAAATTTGAATCCAAAATTTTAACAGTATATGAATTCAAAGCTGAGAATCTTAAAAAGTAAAGTCACCAAAAATTAGAATCCTGAATCTGCCTCTACATGAGAGAAGCTCGAGGTGTGTTGGACCTCAAGTTAGTTTGGACCAGCCTAGTAACAGAGAGAGGCCCAATCAGTCTAGTAGTGTAACGTTTGGGCTTAGCTGCTAATTCTTTTATTTATTGTCTGACCCGACCCAAATGTATTTTCTGTATATGTAGTTAGGAGTTTTATTTCCCACACTTGTAATTTATTTTTGACATCATATCAATAAAATTGATTTGATATTTTTCTCTTTACTGTTCTTCACATTTCCACTAACAGTTGGGTGCGCTTTCACAAATTTTCGCCATTGATCTCGATTTCAGATGTTAACATGGTATCAGAGCCTAGAGCTCGATAGATTACAACAAAACGGTTCGTCTGATAGTACCTTTGGGGTCAGATTCTCCATGTTCTTCTTTTTCCGATGATGGCTGCATCGGAGCTCCATTTTTCTGATTTTCACTGTGAATTTAGGTTGCATCTCTTCCTTTTTCATTCTACTGAGGAATTTCAGTATTGTTTCTTCCACTCTACTTGGTTGATTGTGATTAACTGTTACTGATTTTCAAAAATTTGAAAGCCTAATTTTTTAACAATTACGATGAGTACTACTAGCGCTGCTTCGAATATAAATGTATCGTCTACATCATCTGAGTTCACTTTTTCTACTGTGGAACCTTCACACCCACTCTATCTATATCCATCCGATTCTCCTAGAACTGTTATTGTTGCCACTATATTCAATGGTTTGGGTTATGGGAGTTGGCGGAGGAACGCTGATAGGTCTCTCGTATAAAAACAAGCTAGGGTTGATTAATGGAATGATTCCTAAATCTAGTGCAGATTCCCCCTTGTATGAGCCTTGGTGTCGATGTATGATATGGCTATTGCTTGGATTCTGAATAGTTTGGACATGGAAATTAGAGAGAGTCTTATGTACATAGAATCACCTGAAAAATTATGGAAGAAAATAGAACAACATTATGGAAAGCCAAATAGGAGTAAAATGTTTCAGATACGCAAGGAAATCTCTTCTATACCTTAAGGATCTTCCAACATTGCATCTTATTTCAATAGGATTAAGAAACTCAGGGATGAGCTAGCATTTTCTATATCCTATCCTTCGTGTATATATGGGTGCAGGGAAGCCTTTCAGAAGATAAAAGAAGGCCAAAAGGTTCACCGGTTTCTAATGAGTTTAAATAAGAACTACTCCAACGTGAGAAGAAATATTTTGATGATGAAGCCCCTTCCAAATATAGATAATGTGTATGCAATTCTCATTGAGGATGCGAGTCAGGCAGATGTTAAAAATTCAATTCCTTCTTTCAGCTCAGAGTCTACAACATTCACTACTGCAGTTTTGAAACCACTTTCTACTGGAGTTCAAAAGCCATACAATAAGAGAATCAATTTTGATCCTTCTAAGAATTTAATTCGAACCTGGTTTGCAAGTATTGTAATAAGCATGGTCATTCCATTAAGAAGTGTTATAAACTACATGGCTATCCAACTGGTTCTGGAGTCAGACTAAGGATAAATGTTGCATGTGCTCTAGTTTGTGACTCTCAGATGACAGGGCATTCTCAATTGTTAGGGCACTCTCAGATGGCAGGGCATTCTAAGAATTCTTGAACAGATAGTTCTAAGGTGATTCAGACCGATGTTGGAGGTCATGTGTTGACTAAGGAGCAATATGACTAGCTCCTTTCTCTTATCCAGTAGTCTAAAGTCTCTTCTGTTGCTCAAGATTTTTCTTCGGGGTATGCTAATTTTGCAGGTATGATAAACTCTATTGCTACTAGTTCTGATGGTATTCTTGCATGCAATGTCTCTAGGATAGAGAGTAATGTTTGGATTATAGACTCTGGTTCTACTAATAATATGACACCTTATAAATCACTTCTTCTAGATATCAAACCTCTAACTTTTCCTTATCTTCTAACTCTTCCCAATGGCTACAAGGTTAAAGTGACATGTACTGGAACACTTTCTCTATCCTCTGATATTTCTCTTCCTAATGTTCTTTTTGTTTATTCATTTCATTATAATCTAATTTCTTTGTCTAAATTTTTATTACACTTAACTAGTTATGCACTTTTCACACCTACTACTTGTATCTTGTTGCAGGGCTCTTTTCTGAAGAAGCCGCTGGTTCTTGGTAGACTTCAGAAGGGGTTATACCTTCTGCATTCAGATACTCTTTCTCCCATTGATTCATGTGATTTTGCATTTGTAAATACCATAATTGCCATCCTTGATAATTCTAATAAGAGCAGTTCTGATTCTAATTTTGAGTCTGCTTCATTAACTGATAATACTATTAATACTCTATCTTCTACCTTATCTCTTGATCATATTTAGAATTTGAGGTTGGGTCATGTCTAAAATGAAAAATATTCCTTTTCTATCTGATAAATTACCTAAGAAACAATCCTTCTTGTGCCCTATTTGTCCATGGCTAGGCAACAAATACTACCATTTCCTATGAGAACCATTCATTCTTCTCCTCTTTTTCAACTAGTTCATGTTGATCTTTAGGGACCATATCACACTCAAACTTATAATGCATTTAAATATTTTATTACTTTTGTGGATGATTTTACCAGGGCAACATGGACTCATCTGTTATCATCTAAATCAAATGCACTTACTATACTTAAATCCTTTATCCTTATGATTGAAATTTAATTTGGTTGCCCTGTTAAAACCATTAGGTCTGGCAATGCTTTTGAATTGGATTCTATTTATGAGGGAACTTCTTTCTTTTCTACTCAAGGAATCCTCCACCGAACTTCCTGTTTACATACACCTCAGCAAAATGGTGTGGTAGAAAGGAAACATAAGCACTTATTAGAAACTGCAAAGGCTCTTCTTTTCCAATCTAAATTGCTTGTTAAATATTGGGGTGAGTGTGTTTTGATTGCTACATATCTCATAAAAAGATTCCATTCCTCATTACTATAAAATAAGTCACCTTTTGAACTTATGTATGGTGTTTCTCCTTCTTTCACTCATCTGAGAACATTTGGATGCTTAGCTTTTGCTGTTGTGCCAAAACCTTATAGAGACAAATTTAAATCCAGAACCATCTCCTCTGTTTTTGTTGGTTATAGTCCTGGGAAAAAGGCCTATATATAAACTACTGAATCTTTCTTCCTTAGTCATCTTTCATTCTAGAGATGTAGTTTTTCATGAGCATGTCTTTCCATTCTCTGCTTCATCATCTTCTTCTTCTTCTCATTTATTTCCTCTTTCCTTCTCTACTCCCCCAGCTTCTCCTCCTCTTGTAGTTCCTTCTGATTCCGTTCCTTCTTCCACATATGTTTCTCCTACTTCCGCTTCAGAACCTTTTATTTCTTCATCTTCTTCTGATTCTAATCTTCCTCTTAGGAGGCCACAGAGACCTCATCAAACTCCTGGTTATTTGAAGGATTATGTCTGCACCACGGTATCTAAGTCTGAACATTTTCTTTTATCTGATGAGGCTTTTTTGCTAGAACCTCAGTTCTATCAACAATATGTGGGCCATCCCGCTCGGTAGGAAGCCATGTTGAAAGAGTTTCAAGCCTTAGAAGCCAATAACACTTGGGACATAGTGCCTCTTCCTCCAGGGAAGAAAGCATCCCTTGTAAGCGGGCATGTAAGATTAAACATAAGGCTGATGGGTCAATTGAGAGGTACATGGCTAGATTAGTCATTAGAGGGGACAATCAACATGAGGGTGTTGATTTTACTAAAACATTTTTCCCTGTGGTAAAATTAACAACAATAAGATGTTTGTTATCTATAGCTATTAAAAGAAACTAGACAATCTTTCAGTTAGATGTCAATAATGCATTTTTACATGGGACTTAGATGAAAAGATGTTCATGAAGATTCCTCAAGGTCTTTCTATCCAATCTGTTTCCTCTTTTTTCACTACTCTAGCTTACAGGTTGAACAAGTCCCTTTATGGACTTAGGCAAGCATCCAGACATGCCAAATTATCTTCAGCATTACAATCTAAAGGTTTTCATGCTAGCTTGATTGATTACTCTTTATTTACTAAGTTGGTTCATAGTTCCTTAACTGTTGTTGCTGTGTATGTTGATGATATTCTTGTTGCTGGAGATAATCTGTCTGAGATTACTACCCTTATGCAATTTCTGGATATTGAGATCAAGATCAAAGATCTTAGAGAGCTTCATTATTTTCTTGGATTAGAGATCACTAGGCATCCTAATGGATTCCTAGTTTCTCAGCACAAATTTATCATGGACCTCCTATCTGAGTTCCATTGCTCTGATGTCTCTTCAATGGTGGCTCATCTTGAGCCTCATGTCAAGTTGTCTGCTGAGCTTGGTAAGCTTTTGCCTGATCCCTCTCTTTAGGCTTGTGGATAAGCTAAATTATCTTCAGCATACTAGACCTGATTTGTCTTTTACAGTCCATCATTTAATCTAATTCATGTATACCCCTAGAGTTCCCCATTTGAATGTTGTTTTACATGTCTTGAGATATTTGTCTGGCACTAGCACTTTGGGGTTATTGTTTTCTATTGGTTCTCTTTTTTCTCTCAATGGTTATTGTGACTCTGATTGGGCTAGTTGTGCTGATTCAAGGAGGTCATTTAGTTGTTTTATTCTATTTCTTGGTGGTTGTCATGTCTCTTGGAAGTCTAAGAAATAACCTACTATTGTTTTGTCATCTGCTGAGGCTCAGTATAGAGCTTTGAGGTTGCTTGTTGCTGAGATTACTTGGATTCTCCCACTTGGTGAGCTTGGGGTTTCTTCTCTCACTCGTGTTGATGTGTATTGTGACAATCAGGCAGCTATGCATATTGCCAAAAACCCAGTATTCCATGAGCATACCAAGCATATCGAGGTAGAATGTCATTTTGTGCGCAGTGCTTTGACATTTGGCATTATTGAGCTCCACTCCATCTCTACCTCCTCTAAGTTGGCTGATATTTTTACCAAGTCATTACTAGGTGCTCAACAACAATTCTTTATCTCCAAGCTTGGAATGGCCTCCCCTTCCAGCTTGCGGGGATGTTGGACCTCAAGTTAGTTTGGGCTAGCCTAGTAACAGAGAGAGGCCCAATCAGTTTAGTAGTGTAACGTTTGGGCTTAGCTTTTAATTCCTTTATTTATGGTCCGACCGACCCAAATGTATTTTCGTATATGTAGTTAGGAGTTTTATTTCCCAAACGTGTAATTTATTTTTGACATCATATCAATAGAATTGATCTGATATGTTTTTCTCTATTGTTCTCACATTTCCCCTGACAGTCGGGTGTGCTTTCATAAATTTCCGCCATTGATCTCGATTTCAGAAGTTAACAAGGTGGCCTTTTCTTCTTCTCTTTTCTTGGGAGGAGGAAAAATATAGGATTTTGGTGATTAATTTTCTCAAATTTTCCTTTTCTTTTTTTCTCCTCTCAATTTTATACTCCCTCCATGTATTCCATGTTTGACTAGAAATACACTTTAGAAAGCAATTAATAACATGATAATTTTCCTATATCATCCATAATAATGAATTGGAGATAATTAGTACTTCTTCCATATCAAATTAGATGAGATATTTTCCTTTTTAGTATGTTCCAAAATAAATGACACACTTTTAAATTGAAAATAATTCAACTTTAAACTCTTTATGTTACTCATTTTAACCTTAATGAAAAACTTTTATAACCACACAAATGTCATGACCCACAAAGCTTTTACTCTTAAACTTTTAAGATCACAAGTTTCAAAAGTCTTTTTTTTTCTTAAACTCCGTGGCAAGTCAAAATACCTCATCTAAATTGAACGGGGAGTAACACTTAATAATAGTAAATTATTTCTGTGTGCGATAACTTAATGTCTTACGTAACTCTAGGCCACAACAATTTCAACTCTCAAGATTATAGAATTTTGCATGGAGTTCACACATTGATGTAGTCAATTCAGTAGTGGGTGAAACAAAACCCAATGTCTTCTTCCTACAACTCTATACAAATATACCTATTATACTAACTTTGTATCAATGTCACAAAGGTACAAGACAATGGTACTTTTTATCCACTAGTGTTAAATTTTAGATAACGCTCTAGTCACATTTTACTGTTGTATTTCTTGGCGTTGTAGTATTATGTTTTCGTGACTGACATTTGTTTAAGCCAAGAGATAATATTATTTGTTCGGTCATTTTTCAAAATTTTAAAAGAATAAGCTAAGTATTTAAGAAGCTAACTTCGTAATTAATTACATAACTTAATTTTGTCCGAATTTGAAATTGAATTTCGAACAAATATCAATTTATGAAAGCGAGGAGGCTTCTTTTAAACGAACCCGTCATCTTTTTGTTTAAAGTAACATTAAATAAATAAATATTAATTGGCCTTCACAAAATGATATAAAAGAACCTAGAAAATTATCTTCAATCCATGTGGACGAAGTTCCTTATTTTAATTTCCACACTTAGATTACTTTCACTTATACTTTTGAAAATTTCAAACAATCGCATCCAATAGTATTGAGACTATATAATATATATTGAGCTAGCTGATAAGGTAGGCTAAGACTATTCTAAATCCAATAAAATTTGAGACTTTAAGGAGTTCCATTGGCTTTTAATGTATTTTCTACCTCGAGGTAGGACGCATTTTGATGAAGATATTCTTCGATCGGCAAAATTTAATGCCGTGTACTACGTTTCTAAGGTTAACACCATACAATATTGCTCAAATGTAAGATTTCAAACTTAAGTAGGTATTTGGTAATTTCAAAGGTTTACTTTAAGGACATAACCAAATGCATTTTTATTTTTATTTCGGAATAGGTCTATGTCACTCGGACGTTGGAATTTTATATCGGGGAAGAAGGCAAGAAACAAAGTTGTTTCACACATGTATAGAATTCCTATTTATATAACTTGTAAAACAAGAGCTTAAGAGAAATTCAATCAGATTAACATGTAGTTTCACAAAACAACTTTCTTTTTCATACTAATGAAAGATAAAGGCATAGATAAATGTGCAAAAAGGTATATATGCAGCATTATTTTAATAATGACCATCTTATTATTTTATAATAGTGTGAAACGTTATTGTTACAGCAGTGTAATAACACAAGTGGTGGAGTATTACTCATTTATCCTTAATCAGAGGTATTGAGTTAGAGTTCTAGATATGTAATAGAAAGTCTTACCCCAAAGTGGGACTTTTAGAAATGAAATTAATTGACTCCTAAAGCGGGTATTGGACACTCGATAAAAATAAATAAAAAACAGTGTAACAACACGTCCTACTAAAGAGTCTCATATGCTATGTACTTTTTTTAATCTACCTGCCTTTTTTCAGTGATAAAATTTTATTTTTCTAGAACAACTATATATAGGTTTTTTTTTTTCTAGTGGCTAAGATTTACGGTTCTAAGGAAAAGTCTTCCAAGAGCGGCTCGAGTCATGTCATATATTGGTCCAAAGAACTGTTACGTGAAAATGACGTTTGAAATTAAATTTACATGCACGTAAAAGAGAGTTAACGAAAACGAAGTTGATAGGTTAACCGAAAATTATAGTCATGTAATTGCGAGGTCTCTCGTCATTAAATTCATTTGATTTTCATTATTTTGAAAGAAATAAAATGGCAAATTAAGCATTCACACAATACTTTCAAAGTCTTCCAAGCACACTTGTGATGACAAAAATTATGAATGCTTTCTTTTTTGTTTTCCTATATCTTTCTGCCTAATAAAATACACTCCCAATTCCAGGTCTCCAGTTTCATTAATTTTACTAGTTGATATAAGAGTGCCAGTTCAAACTACTATATTTAAATAATAAACACAATTAATTATAGTTAATATCATTGTGATTATATATAAATGATGAGTTAAAGCCTTACGTTGAGCTATAAAAGCAGGCTTTGGGGAGGATTCATTGGCACACCAAAAATGGCTAAAATAGTCTCTCTTCTCGCCACTCTTGTAGTGGCTTTACTGTCCCTTAGCTTTCCTTTAGAATGCAAAGCAAATTACTACTATAGTTCTCCTCCTCCACCAACCAAGAAGTACGTGTACTCATCACCACCACCTCCGGTTTATAAGTACAAATCCCCGCCACCACCACCTCCGGTTTATAAATCTCCACCACCACCTGTTTACAAATACAAGTCTCCTCCACCTCCTCCTCCAGTTTACAAGTACAAGTCACCACCACCTCCTCCTCCAGTTTATAAATCACCACCACCTCCTGTTTACAAGTACAAGTCCCCACCACCACCCGTTTACAAATACAAGTCTCCACCACCACCTCCACCGGTCTATAAATCCCCACCACCACCCGTTTACAAGTACAAGTCCCCACCACCACCTGTTTACAAGTACAAGTCTCCACCACCACCTCCACCCGTTTATAAATCCCCACCACCACCCGTTTATAAGTACAAGTCTCCACTACCACCCGTTTACAAGTATAAGTCTCCTCCACCACCTCCTCCGGTTTACAAATACAAGTCACCACCACCACCTCCTCCGGTCTACAAATCTCCACCACCACCCGTTTACAAATACAAATCACCACCACCACCTCCTCCGGTCTACAAATCTCCACCACCACCTGTTTACAAGTACAAGTCTCCTCCACCACCTCCTCCAGTCTACAAATCCCCACCACCACCCGTTTACAAGTATAAGTCACCACCGCCTCCTCCACCGGTTTACAAATCTCCACCACCCCCTTACCACTATTATTACACATCTCCACCTCCTCCTCACTACTAGGAACTGCGTTTTACACTCTGGATCAAGGTAATATATCTGTCATATTTTGCAGTCTTTTTCTATGCTACTAAGCACATTGAATCGAATATTTGATTAATGAAAACCTTCATATATTTTACCTCATCTATAGACAATTTGGTCCATGCAGGAAAAGAGGAATCAGAAGGAAAAGCCTCACGAGCGAATAAATGGAGTGTTTTAAAGAAGAAGAAGAGAAGTTAAAGCCACAAAGGGAGAATATGTCCTTTTGTTTTGTGTTTTTTCCCATTGACTTCACGTTAGTTGTATATCTCGTGAAGTTTTCGAACTATTTATGTTTTGGAAGTAATATATTTATTTACGTACCAAGCCGTACATGTTTATGTGCTTTTGAGTTTTGATTTCATGTTGGATTATGTCAAGGTTCTCTGTAATAAGATCAATAAGTTCATTGAATAATATTGTAGTTTCCGTTTCCAAGAGATACCTCTGCTTTTCAAATTTGTTTCTTTACTTAGACTTTTTTGTCGAGCCTCATGTGCTAGACCTATTCAAAGGAGAAACATAAAGGGACAAAAAAGGAGAAAAAAAGAAAAAACAAAAGGCAAAACCTAGCTGGATGTGCATTAAGAGAAAATGACTCGATGCACGTGATAAATACTTTATTCTTTGTGTAAAGTAAAAGCAGTTGTCAATTGTAGGAATATGATTCTTTTAATTCGTTTCCTATATTAGGTTGTAGATCATGTATATGAATAGACTGGTGCTGCCCATCTGCAATTTATTCTTATGAAATTTGTAGACCCAGGATTTTGTGCAAGCGAGTTTAATCTTAGAGATACATAACTTTAATCGTAAAATAGTAGTTGTGAAGTGGGTTCAAATAAAATATTTATACAAAATTTATGCAGCTTTAATCGTAATTTATACATATACACAATATTATTTTTTGACGAAGCGGGTTCAGTTAAACTCGCTATCCACCATGTGCGTCCGCCACTGCTTACATGAGAAGGCGCACAGACGAATTCAAATTTGAAGTTTATGAATTCATATAACGATCTTAAATTAATATATAATCATAATCAAACTATGGAATTTGGTTCAGAGCTATTTTTATATATTTAATAAAAAATTTAATACAAATATAAAATTTGAACAAAAATTTACGTAAATACATACCAAATAGTATAAATTCTCTACCGCTGAAAGGAACATTCCTTTTTAAGAAGACGATCAATTAAAATTTAAATGATCTCCAATTTCCTAATAGGAGTATTAAAATTCATGAAGCTGGACTCTTGAGCAAGCATTGTAACAAGGTAAATAAATTAATGCTACAAGTAAACAAGTTTCAACAACAACAACAACCCAGAGTAATCCCACAAGTGGGGTTTGGGGAGGGTAGGATGTACGCGGCCTTACCCCTACCCTGGAAGGGCAGAGAGACTGTTTCCGATAGACCCCCGGCTAAAGAAGATGGAAGAAGAGCTAATAGCAAGTCATATCAAGACAATATATTTAAAAAATTAAATCGAAGATGGCAATAAAAATATGAAAGAAGTACCGATAGCAAGTAATATCAAGACAATATATTTAGAGAACTAAATCCGAGGGCCTGATAGCAATAGAGAATATGAATGGAGTACTGATAGCAAACTAAGGAAGTACTAATGTAAAGTAATAACAGAACAAGATATGCGATAATAGCAAACCCAGGATAAAAGAGTACCATATGTCACTGTCACGACCCCAAATCCACTAGTCGTGATGGCACCTAACCCAACCCGCTAGGTAAGCTAACTAGTAACTATCCAATTTCAATGATATTAACAAGACAAATAAAGGATAGTAATTTACTGAATTTTATATATTTTTCAAGGACTGGTAGTACAAATCATGAGCTTCTAAGAATAGAGTTTACAAAGCTGAAATGAAATAAATACATTGTCTGTTTGAAAAGTACACAAATAGAGTTTTATAGATCTAAAGTTACCACGAACAAGGGGCAGCTACAACCGGGACGCAAGTATATCTTCAATCCAGCTCTCATCGAACAAAACAACATCATCGACCAACATCTGCATGCAAGGTGCAGAAGTGTAGTATGAGTACAACCGACCCCATGTACTCAGTAAGTAACAAACCTAACCTTAGGTTGAAAGTAGTGACTAGCTAACACAAGGTCGGGTCCAATACCAATATCCCACAACAGTTCATAACAACATAATACAAGTAATAAGAGATGTATCTCAGAAGTAAAATGCTCAGCTCGTTCATAGTTCCAGAAAATAGTCATGCTTTTCAAGTATCTTAGTGAAGACCCAAATCTTTTAACAAAAATACCAAAAATACGAGTAAGTTTGAAAACTGTAATTTTTTTTTCCTTCCAAATATCCTTCCACAATAAATAAGATGTTTCATTTTCTTTCCAGATAGCAAGTGTGAAATACCTCTCTATGCCCGCATATCAATGCGTGTAAAAAGTCATGAATGACATGATACCGTACATCATGAGAAAAAATGTATCTCTATGCATGTATGTCATGTGTGTATGCCAATGCCATGTATCTCAGAGATGAATCATGTACTCACACTCTCAGAGTACTCAATCTCACTGTCTCGCATCCTCTATCCCTATGCTCGATGCTCAGGACACTCAATCCCTCAGCGTTGTACAATACATGTTGCGTCGTGCAGCCCGATCCACATATTTATAGTCGATTGCGCTCACTGGCGGTGTGCAGACTCCGGAGGGGCTCCTACAGCCCAAGCGTTATAATCCGCATGGACAACTCACGTGCCATAATATCAATATCTGGATCCGCACAGACAACTCACGTGCTGCACGGACAACTCACATGCTATAGTATCAATATATGGATCCGTACGGACAACTCACGTGTTGGACGAACATCACATGCTATAGTATCAGTATCCTCACAAACAGGCCCCGACCTCACTCAGTCATCAATATCTCCAGTCTCATTCACATGCTCAAAATATTATGAAACTAGCCCGACAACAATGATATAATGTATCAATAAATAACAATTGAGACTACGATATGATATGAATGCATGAATATGACTGCGTACGAAATATCAATGAAATCAGTGAAATGACAGCAAGAAACGACTACTATGGGTCCCAACAGTATCGGCATAAAGCCTAAACATGATATCTAGCATGATTGACAGTTCAATTACTTTATCGTATGGTGAAAACACAGACATCAACAAAGTAGGACCATTATACAGTGCCATGGAAATAACAGAGTCCCAATTTACATGGTGCACACCCACACGCCCGTCACTTAGCATGTGTGTCACCTCAATACCAATCACATAACACGTATTTCGATATTTCATACCCTCAACACTAAGTTTAGAAGAGTTACTTACCTCGAACAAGCCAATACCAATGTCGAACAAGTCAAGCGATGCTCCAAAGATGCCATCACGTGCGTTCCGACCTCCGAACGGCTCGAAACTAACCAAAAATAACTCAAGTACATCAAATAAAGCTCAAGGAAACAATTCCAAATGAAAAAGGTCGAATCTTTAATCAAAAGCCCAAAATCGACCAAAATATCCAACCCGGGCCCGCACCTCAGAACCCGACAAAACTGATAAAATCCTACAACCCATTCAATTACGAGTCCAACCATACTAGTTTCACTCAAATCCGACTTCGAATCGATGTTCAAAACTCAGAATTCACATTATGAAACTTTACGCCAAACCCCCCAATTTCCTCTTTGAAAATCATAATCCAATTACCAAAAACGAAGATAGATTCATAAAATATAACCAAACCCGAGTAGATAACACTTATCCCAATTCATATGGTAAACATTTCTTCAAGAATCGCCTCAATCCGAGCTCCATAGCTTCCAAAGTGTAAAAATGGACAAAACCCTCAAAATAGAGTACTTTATACTTCTGCCCAGGCATCCTCTTACGCGAACGCGGTAGAAGCCTCGCGTTCACGAAGCACAAACCCACACTGCCTCACTTTGCACTACTCGTTCGCGGAAAAACCCTCGCGAACGCGATGAAACACACTACCATACTTCCGCGATCGCGGACAACTCACTGCGAACGTAATGAAGAATCCATATAGACTGACCAATCCTTGCTCGACACTCCGCGAACGCATAGCCATGGACGCGGACGCGAAGACTACAATCTTCAATCCAGTGCGAACCCGACCTCAGAAGAGCGAATACGAAGAACATATTGCTCCACTAACCAAACACCTTTCGCGATCGCGGCCAAGTCTTTGCGGTCGCGAAGAACGTCAGAAGCAACAGGTAACAGCAGAAAAACCAGCAATGCAAAAACCATTTGAAATGATCTGAACTACGTCCGAAACTCACCCGAGCCCCTCGGGACCCCATCCAAATGTACCAACAAGTCCCATAATATAATACGGACCTACTCGAGGCCTCAAATCACACATAACAACATCAAAACGACGAATCACACCTCAAATCCAAATCTATGAACTTTGAAACTTCAAACTTCCACAACTGATGTCGAAACCTATCAAATCACGTCCGATTGACCTCAAATTTTGCACACAAGTCACATTTGATATTACAGACCTTCTTCAACTTTCGGAATCGGAATCCAACCCCGATATCAAAAAGTCCACTCCCGGACAAACTTTTCAAAATTTTAACTTTCGCCATTTCGAGCCAAATTCAACCACGGACCTCCAAATCACAATCCGAACGCGCTCCTCAATCCAAAATAACCCAATAGAGCTTACGGAACCATCACAATTCCAATTTGAGGTCAAATTCTAAAAGGTCAAACTTGGTCAACTCTTTCAAATTTAAAGCTCCCTAGTTGAGAATCATTCTTCCAAATCCGTTCCGAATAAGTTGAAAACCAAAATCGACGATTCACATAAGTCATAACACATCATACGGAGCTGCTCATGCCCGTAAACTACCGAGTGAAGTACAAATGCTCAAAACGACCGGTTGGGTCGTAACATTCTTCCCCACTTAAACATACTTTCGTCCTCGAACGTGCCAAGAGTTATTCCCAAAACCATCAAGCCGTCGTGTAACCTTACCATGCACATACCCCGGGGTGATCTCACGACACCCTATCCCATATAGGTCTGATAACACAATATAACCGAGATTTCCTTAATTCAACCTTGCCCAATAAGCCTTAGAATCCAATTTCCAACATCCGAAATTTCTATAAGATCAGAATCTCGCATCTACATACTGTATAAGTTTGAACAAGCTGTATCAAGCCATATCCATAACCCAAGATGTAATCACATGATATACCACATAACTCAATACTCATAGCAATAATTTCTAATCACAGCAGTTGTCCAAAATAACCCAATTTCGATAATATACCTCATGTCGAACCAAACCTTGTTCTAAAACCTTCGTACACTGCCGATGATGAAAGAAACACGCAGAACTCATAAGCATTCATCAGATCAACCAGTCATGAAACTCCCTCTCCTTCGACAAAAACTATAGCAAATTTCTAAACGGACTTTCGATATTATCCTTCCAACCATGCTGTAATCAATTTTGATAGTGACCATTCTAGGTCCAATGACCTCATCTCATCCAACACAACCACTCTAGTGACGTGACACATCAATACAATCTAAATCCACAACCCGTGCAATCCGTGCACCAATAAGCAACAATCCAAATGTACTCAATCACGAAAATGACTCAAACAAGAGAACCGTCCCGCAAGCTCAACGGGTACCACTACAACGCAATGCTAAGAACCTATCACACACCATAGAACCAAAACATACGAATCTAACACAGGGGATCATATCTCAATATAACTCCGCTGCAATGCGTGACCCCATACAAATACTTATCCATATGAAATACCTCAGCCATCATGCTCAAAATCAATAACCACAGAGAAGCAGATGACACAATGCCACACAAAACCAGAAAGAACATAACCCATACGCCATCAACCAAATAATACCCAATTACTCATCTCGCTCAAGATCCATTATAAAGCCCAACTAGAACCGCACCAGGTGTGCCTATAACCAATGAATCACAACTCCTCGTAGCATAGAAGAGTAACTCACAGATCATTTTGGAACACGAATATTCCCAACAACAACCGAATGGCACATCCCTCAACAATAGCAGTATGGAGCCAACCAATCCGGCTCTGTGTAGAATACACATCCTAATTGAGCCTACCAATGGACCCCCAAATCAACTCCGGGCACCCACGAATAGATAAATAACCCTCCAAAAGCCCACAATGACTGAATCATAACACATACTATCATCTGTCTAGCTTCAGCCATGACTTCACAGTCCACAAACATGAAACAATCTGCTCTTGAGAACTCCCAGTCCCTAAATCCACAGAACACACGAATCACCATATCTGATCCCAACTCCACCGCCAGAATGTCTAACACATCTCTCATACACGATCATCCCACGGGGAATACTTCTAAAATTCTTCCGTGCCACATAGAAAAATTTGAATATCAGCAGCCGATCAACCAGGAGAGTACCGCAGTACCAGTGAAGTATCCATAAATCAAAACACATTGCCCCTTCTGAAATGTATACTCTCATCAAGCCATACCAAATAGTAATATCATTTACCTAGTCATCTAAAACCGTCCATGATGCCTAAGAATTTTATGACCTTCCCTTCCAAAATAAAATTGTGATCCCGCTCATGTAAATCTCAATCCCACACAACACACCGCTTATACCATGCCATCCTAAGAAAAGTACGAGAACTTCATAGTCCACTCCGAGTCACAAGCAGAATACATACTCATTTAGTCAGAAACCTTCCATTTGATCTCACCCAAGAGAAAATCACTATACATCACATGCTCCTCACACCAGTAGGAAATATACCCCTCAAACCTTGGTAAAAAAATATTGAGAACTCTTCGAACCCATTTGCACATAACCGAGCTATCAGAACCGAATCTCTCTAACTCAACCCAGCCACCCAGGTTGCCAAAACCCAAGAGCATTCCCACGAAACACCTGTAGAGGCTAGCCACGTCGTAAGTACCCAATAAACCGATTATATCCATTACTGTGCTGATCCATCCTACTACCAAGTTGTCCTAACTCTCCGAGTTCTTTCCGAATTACCTTCAAATTGATAGTTCTTCTTGCCATAATACCACGTTCCTCAACCAAAACTCACCACACAAGGGACCCTAGTATAAAACCACAACGTCCTAAGGCCCATAAGCCGCTGACTTCCCTCTTAAGCACCCCAAAGCACCACAACCGAGACACCCATTATTAAGAGACCTTATGTGAACCTAAAACTATTTCCTTCACCTTTTTGATACTGAAATGCATAATCCACAATGATATAAAAATGCCACAAGTCTCGACACCATCCAATGCAAATATCAGATCCTAGCCATATACCAATCAGAAATTCTCAATTGCTATATATAATTCTTGAATCCATTAGAACCATTCTGGAGAGTCATCCACTCTGCTCAAATCTCAATTGCACTGCCCCAAACGAGCCAAACGACTAGTGCCCCATTGTCACGACGACACCTAAAGGAGTAACCCCACCTTAACGCGACCAAGAAAATTCCTACTCCATGTACACTACATCCTTCGCGAATAACCACTCAATTATTTTATGATTCCCATATACCCATAGAGCGTAATACAACCTGTATCCAGAAATTTCTTTACCCGAGTCATCCTCGATCTCGACCTCTGCAAGTCATAACTGATACATAAATGTGCAATCAACTCGTCGATAACAGACTCCCCCACTTGGCTCAAATCCAACAAAACAGTCGATAACATCACGATACCCATACTCTATTACTGCCAAAATCCCGCACTGAAATTCAACTAAATCCTTCGTAAGCTCATGTAACACAAACCATATAATACCTCAAATCTTCTGCAAATCTCACATACATCCTCGTGATAGTCAGGTCAACTGTTACAACCGATCCAAACTCCAATCTCATAAATATACCCCACTAGTAGAAAAGAAAGCCTCCACACAACATTATAAAAATCACACATCCGTAGATTACCTCGCATGTTATAACCCACGTACTTAGCCTCAAACTGATATCTCTTTATACCCTTTCACAGCCATAACTACTATGCAATTACTTAATCTCCCTGAATCTGATCTCGATAATAAGGCATGAGAAACTATTTCGTTCCAGCATTAAGCAACAGAAAGGATCCTTCAATGCACTTATACTTGAGACTGTACGTCACAACAAAACAAAAATCAAGCACCCAATGTACCATCTTTTACATTTCAAGGAAACACTTCTCGTCGCATTCAAATTGTTTTAACACATCCCCTAGTCACATCATACACATCACAAAGCCATTCTACCGCTCATCGAGCCATAAATTCCACTCATAGGAACACTACCAGACGTATAAGTCCAAAAGCACGTGCTCACACAATCAAAATCTCCGTGCTCAAGCTACAGTCAAAACCTGTCCTCCATCCCTCCAGACTTGCCCATCATCAGCACACAGAAATCACATCTCACACCCCGTTCATAAAATCACAAGCTGGCGATGCACAACTGATACCGAGCGCTAGTGTGTGCATGCTAATGCGTGGAAGAAATTCAAAGAGTTATGTATTAAGTTGAATCAATTCCGAATGATAAGGAAAGAAAGATGGGAAGTATATATCCTAAATGCCCTTTAGCCTCTCGAAGATAGGTATGGATGCCATCATACCAATCCGCAAGACTCTACTAGACACTTGCTCATGACTTGTAGAACCTATAAACCTAGAGCTTTGATACCAAATTGTCACGACCCCAAATCCACTAGTCGTGATGGCACCTAACCCAACCTGCTAGGTAAGCCAACTAGTAACTATCCAATTTCAATGATATTAACAAGACAAATAAATAATACTTTAATTTACTAAATTTTATACATTTCCCAAGGACTGGTAGTACAAATCATGAGCTTCTAAGAATGGAATTTACAAAGCTGAAATGAAATAAATACATCGTCTGTTTGAAAAGTACATAAATAGAGTTTTATAGATCCAAAGCTACCACGAATAAGGGAAACTACAACCGGGACGTAGGTACATCTTCCATCCAGCTCCCATCGAACACAGCAACATCAACGACCAACATCTGCACGCAAGGTGCAGAAGTGTAGTATAAGTACAACCGACCCCATGTACTCAGTAAGTAACAAACCTAACCTTAGGTTGAAAGTAGTGACGAGCTAACACAAGGTCGGGTCCAATACAAATATCCCACAACAGTTCATAACAACATAATACAAGTAATAAGATATGTATCTCAGAAGTAAAATGCTCAGCTCGTTCAGAGTTTCAGAAAATAGTTATGCTTTTCAAGTATCTTAGTGAAAACCCAAATCTTTTACCGAAAATGCCAAAAATACGAGTAAGTTTGAAAACTGTAATTTTTTCCCAAATATCCTTTCCACAATAAATAAGATGTTTCATTTTCTTTCCAGATAGCAAGTGTGAAATACCTCTCTATGCCCACATATCAATGTGTGTAAAAAGTCATGAATGGTGTGATACCGTACAACATGAGAAAGAATGCATCTCTATGCCTGTATGTCATATGTGCATGCCAATACCATGTATCTTAGAGATGAATCATGTACTCACACTCTCAGAGTACTCAATCTCACTGTCTCGCATCCTCTATCACTATGCTCGATGCTCAGCACACTCAATCCCTCATCGCTGTACAATACCTGCTGCGACGTGCAACCCGATTCACATATTTATAGTCGACTGCGCTCACTGGGGTGTGTGCAAACTCCGGAGGGGCTCCTACAGACCAAGTGCTACAATCCGTACGGATAATTCACGTGCTACACGGATAACTCACGTGCCATAATATCAATATCTGGATTCGCACGGACAACTCATGTGAAGCACGAACAACTCACGTGCTATAGTATCAATATCTGGATCCGTACGGACAACTCACGCGATGCACGGATAACTCATGTGCTATAGTATCACTCACGGGCTCAAAATGTCATGAAACTAGCCCGACAATAATGATATGATGTATCAATAAATAACAATTGAGACTGAGATATGATATGAATGCATGAATATGACTGCGTATGAAATATCAATGAAATCAGTGAAATGGCAGCAAGAAACGACCACTATTGGTCCTGTATACGATCGAAATCAGGCATGTCTGATTTCATAGGCACGAGGAGCTGCCTCGAGAGTAAGATCACAATAGACAAGGCTCGAGCTCAATGGCAGAGTGTGGAGCATGAAGATCGAAGTGCTCGCTGAAGATCGAGACCGAGCATAATAACGGAATGGCGAGATATTAGCAACTGACTAAAAATCACTGCGGAAATCCCGGAACAGATCGAATCAAGCGGTTATTGACACCAATCATGGGATTTGTTTCCGTTATTAGAATTGTACCTTATTTAGGATTCCTCTACTATATAAAAAGGGACCCCATTCATTTGTAGGGGGATTTTTTGACTGATAAGAAGATACACAAATGCTGCTCTCTATTTCACTTACTATCCATTACTGTTCATCATTGTTTATTTTATGTTCTTTACTGTTCATGTTACCAACCTCGAGACAATCTCCAATCCAGGTCGAAAGCACTGCTAGAATACTGGTTTGATTTATTTTACTATTTATATTATCTATTTAATTCCTTGTTTATCAATTGGTATTGGATTAAATTACGTATCCTTAACACCACTAAATAAGTCTAACAGTTTAGCGCCCACCGTGGGGCTAAGAATAATAGTGATTTTTCAATACTGATTCTGGTAAAACACACTATTTTATGCTTGTTCTTGTCAAGTATCTTTGCTTTCAAGTTAAAACATGTCAAACTCACAAAATGCATCCACACACGGTGACAATGGCCTCAGATTCCATGGTGAAAACAAAAATGTGATTGCTCTAGGAATCGAAGTGTGTCAGGCTAATCACGGGGGAGCACTGGTTGCCAACCTCGTCGACATCAGTTCACACGTTGCTCTAAATGCAGACCTAGGCACAGATCTCGATGAGAGTGTACGCAGAGAAGGCCGATCTAGTGGCCAAGGAACAGAGGGCAGAGGAAACGAGAGAGTCAGTCTCCAAGTAATATTCAAGATGCTTCAGGCTCAGCAAGCCACTATTGCTCAGTTACAAAATCAACATAGAGCTCCAAATAGGGTCGAGCCAGAAATTATTCGTCGTACCGAGCCAATGTCGGAGAGGCTGAATGGTAACGAATCGGGGACTGATCCTGCGATAATTAAAATGCTCGAGGAGCTCACCAAAAGAATTGAATCAGGGGAAAAGAGAATCGAAGTCAACGATAAAAAAGTGGAGACATGCAACTCTCGAGTTGATAAGATACCGGGGGCACCGCCAATCTTGAAAGGAATGGATTCAAAGAAGTTTGTACAAAATCCCTTTCCTCCAAGTGCAGCTCTGAAGCCTATTCCAAAGAAGTTTCATATGCCAGACATACCCAAATATAATGGTAACACCGATCCCAATGAGCATGTTACTTCATATACATGCGCCATCAAGGGTAATGATTTAGAGGATGATGAAATCGAATATGTGCTGTTAAAAAAATTCTGAGAGACCTTTTCGAAGGGAGCAATGATTTGGTATCACAACCTGCCACCAAATTCCATCGACTCATTTACCATGTTAGCAGATTCTTTCGTAAAGGCACACGCCGGGGCCATAAAGGTCGCAACGAGGAAATCAGACCTTTTCAAGGTAAGACAAAGGGATAATGAAATGTTGAGGCAGTTCGTGTCCCGATTTCAAATGGAACGCATGGAGCTGGCAACAGTCACAGATGATTGGGCCGTTCAAGCTTTCACCAAAGGGTTGAACGAGCGGAGTTCGATAGCATCACGTCAGTTGAAACAAAATTTGATTGAATATCATTTGTAACTTGGGAAGATGTGCACAATCGATACCAATCGAAGATCAAGGTCGAGGATGATCAATTGGGAGCCCTTCCAGTTCAGCACATCCAAACAGGTCAGCAGTTAAAACCCAGAGGGATGTCGACAGGGATCCAAGGTCGAACAAAGACAGATATCAACCATATATCGCAGAACGAAGGAACAATAAGGATAATGGTTCAGGATGCAATTCCGACCGGAATGATCGGATAAGTGATCGAGGACAGAACTCTTGGGGACTTATGAGCAAGAGTGGTTTTGACAAGTACGCCGATACCACAGAAGCACCTCGGTTATCGGAATATAACTTTAGCATTAACGCGTCATGCATTATATCGGCAATCGTAAAGTTCAAAGATACTAGGTGGCCCAGACCCATACAAACTTATCCTTCTCAAAGAAACTAAAATTTGATATGCAAGTATCATGTCACGCATGGTCACAAAATCAAGGATTGTAGGCAATTAAGGGAGGAGGTAGCCCGTCTATTCACTGAGGGCCACCTTCGAGAGTTCCTCAGCGATCGAGCCAAGAATCATTTCAGAGAAAGAGACGCCAACAGGAAAAATGATCAAGAGGAACCCCAACATGTCATTCATATGATCGTCGGTGGGGTCGATATTCCACAGTGACCCATATTCAAATGCACTAAGGTATCAATCACTAGGGAAAACGAACCCGAGATTGTGTGCCCGAAAGCACTTTATCATTCAACGATGAAGAAGCAGAAGGCATTTCTTAGCCCCACAATGACGCTCTGGTAATTTCTATCTTATTAAATAAAGTTCAAGTTAAGCGTGTTTTAGTTGATCCAGGTAGCTCGGCGAATATCATCTGATCGAGGGTCGTGGAGCGGCTTGACCTGCAAAATCAAATCGTGCCCGTAGCTCGAGTCCTAAATGGCTTCAATATGGCCAGTGAAATAACTAAAGGGGAGATTATTCTATCGGTAAACGTGGCTGGAACCATTCAAGATACTAAGTTCCACGTGATCGAGGGTGACATGAGTTATAATGCCCTACTCGGAAGTCCTTGGATCCACAATATAAGAGCAGTCCCTTCGACTCTCCACCAAATGATAAAATTTCAGACATCAAATGGTGTAAAAATAGTATACGGGAAGCAGCATGCTGCAAAGCAAATGTTTGCGGTCGATGAGGTAACACCGATATCGACACTATCAACCTTGGAAAGGTTGAGCATCAAAGATAAATAGGAAGTCAAATAGCAATCACAGTCACCAGCCTCGACCGAATCGCAGAAGCGGGAGATAGAAGAAGAAGAAGAGGATTTTCTCACCCCTCGAACTTTTGTTTTTCCCGAAGATACTGACGCCACCAAATCAACAGTCGAAGAGCTGGAACAGGTTATATTGATCGAGTACCTCCCGAGCAAAAGGTATACCTGGGAACGGGATTAACCCCCGAACTCAGGAAAACAACTTATTCAATTTCTTGTTGATAACATAGATTGTTTTTCTTGGTCCCATCTAGACATGACAGGGATTCCACCGGAGGTAACGACACATCGGCTAAGCCTGGACCCTAGATTCAAACTAGTGAAGCAAAAGAGAAGACCCCAGTCTAAAGTAAAGCACGCATTCATAAAGGACGAGGTAACTAAACTTCTTAAAATAGGATCCATTCGGGAGGTGAAATATCCCGAATGGTAGCCAATGTAGTTGTAGTCCCTAAAAAGGGGGATAAACTTAGAATGTGTGTAGATTATAAGGATTTAAACAAGGCATGCCCCAAAGATTCTTTTCCACTGCCTAACATCGATCGCATGATCAATGCCACAGCCGGTCACGAGATCCTTACTTTTCTCGATGCCTATTTCGGGTACAATCAAATCCAAATGAACCCAGAAGACAAAGAAAAGACTTCATTTATCACCAAGTATGGAACATATTGTTATAATGTAATACCCTTCGAGCTAAAACATGCAGGAGCTACTTACCAATGCCTAGTAAATAAAATGTCTGAAGAACAAATAAGTAAATCAATGAAAGTTTATATTGATGACATGCTAGTTAAGTCCCTGCGCGCAGAGGACCATTTGGCTCAGTAGCAGGAAACGTTCGAGATTTTAAAGAAATACAACATGAAGCTCAACCCCGAGAAATGTGCTTTCGGGGTCGGTTCGGGCAAGTTCCTTGGCTTCATTGTATCGAATCGGATGATCGAGATCAACCCCGATAAAATCAAGTCCATTAAAGACATCGCCGTCGTGGATAGTGTAAAATCCATACAGAGGCTAACTGGACGGATAACTGCCTTAGGCCGATTCATTTCGAGGTCATCAGATTGAATCCACAATTTTTTCTCTTTACTCAAAAAGAAGAACGATTTCGCCTGGACCCCAGAATTCCAACATGCATTGGAAGAGTTGAAGCGATACCTATCGAGCCCACTACTCCTTCACACTCCAAAGGCCGATGAGAAACTTTACTTGTACTTGGTAGTATCGAAAATCGCAGTAAGTGGTGTCCTAGTTTGAGAAGAGCAAGGTACGCAATTTCCCGTTTATTATGTAAGTTGAACCTTAGGAGACGCAGAAACTAGATATCCACACTTAGAGAAATTAGCACTTGCACTGATAAGCGCCTCTAGAAAGTTAAAACTATACTTTCAATGTCACCCCATATGCGTATTACCCACTTTGTAATATTTTACACAAGCCCGAACTGTCAGGCTGATTGGACAAATGGACCGTCAAACGCAGTGGGTACGACATCGAATATCAACCCCGGATGGCCATCAAGTCTCAAATTTTAGCGTACTTCGGGGCCGATTTCATGCCAACCCTTGTACCCGAAGTTGAAAAGGAACTTTTGTTAAAATCGGGTATGTCATCAGGGGTATAGACCCTTTTCACAGACGGTGCTTCAAATGTGAAGGGGTCCGGGCTAGGCATTGTTTTGAAGCCGCCCACGAGTAGCACTATTAGGCAATCTATCAAAACTTCTAGGTTGACTAACAATGAGGCCGAGTACGAGGCCATGATTGCAGGTCTCGAGCTAGCTAAAAGCTTGGGGGCAGAAGTCATTGAAGCCAAGTGTGACTCTTTACTGGTGGTGAACCAAGTAAACAAAACCTTTGAAGTTTGAGAGGATAGAATGCAAAGGTATTTGGACAAGCTACAGGTAACTTTGCACCGTTTCAAGGAATGAACTTTACAGCATGTACCTCGAGAACAAAACAGTGAGGCCGATGCACTTGCAAGCTTGGGATCAACGGTTGAGGAAGATGAGATCAACTCGGGGACTGTCGTTCAACTCTCAAGATCTGTGATCGAGGAAGGTCATGCCGAGATAAACTCTACAAGCTTAACTCGGGATTGGAGGAATAAATATATTGAATACTTGAAGAATGGAAAGCTCCCATCAGGCACTAAAGAGTCGAGGACCCTACGAACCAAAGCTGCTCGATTCACATTGGCTGAAGATGGAACATTATATAGAAGAACATTCGATGGACCATTGGCAGTGTGCTTAGGACCAGGAGACACCGATTATGTTTTACGAGAGGTCCATGAAGGCACTTGGGGGAACCACTCTGGAGCCGAATTACTAATTCACAAAATCATTAGAGCAGGATACTACTGGGATAGCATGGAAAAAGATACTAAGGAGTTTGTTCAAAAATGTGATAAATGTCAAAGGTTTGCACCGATGATCCATCAGCCCAGAGAACAACTTCATTCAGTCCTATCCTCATGGCCATTCATGAAATGGGGGTGCATATCGTCGGCCCTCTTCCATCGGCCCCAGGTAAAGCTAAGTTCATTATATTTATGACTGACTATTTCTCTAAATAGGTTGAAGCACATGCGTTCGAGAAAGTGAGAGAAAAAGAGGTTATAGTATGCGACAATGGTAAATAATTTATCGGCAGTAAAGTGACGAAATTTCTCGAAGACCATAAAATAAAAAGGATATTGTCAACACTGTATCACCCTAGTGGGAATGGATAGGCCGAATCGACTAACAAGACTATCATCCAAAACCTGAAGAAAAGGTTGAACAAAGCTAAAGGGGAAATGGAGAGAAATTCTGCCCGAAGTCCTTTGGGCATATCGAACAACATCGAAGTCCAGTACAGCGGCAACTCCGTTTTCCTTAGTGTATGGCTCCGAAGCCTTAATTCCAGTCGGAGAACCCAATGCAAGGTTTCAATATGCATCGGAGGAATCAAACCACGAGGCTATGAATACTAGCCTCGAATTATTAGATGAAAAATGAGAAATGACACTCGTTCGAATGACCGCACAAAAGCAACGAATCGAAAGGTACTACAATAGAAGAACCAACCTTCGCCACTTCAAGGTAGGGGACTTAGTCCTAAAGAAGGTCACCATCAACACTCGAGATCCTAATGAAGGGAAGCTCGACCCGAATTGGGAAAGACCCTATCAAGTCCTCGATATAGTCGGAAAAGGGTCTTATAAACTTGGAACGATGGACGGCGAACCGCTGCCAAACAACTGGAACATATCACTTCTCAAACGATATTATTGTTAAGGCATGACTTTCTCCCTTCTTTCGTTTATATATATTCAACGCTAACTCATTGCAGGAGTTCCACCAGAGACATTGAGACCTCAGGTTTTAAAGTACGCGTTGCACTCTTTTTCCCTTAGATCGATTTTTATCCCAACTGGGTTTTTCCGGTGAGGTTTTTAACGAGGCAAAAATTATGTGCTACCTGAGGAAAATTCAATAGTATCCAAGGCTTCTTTGCAATCAACCTCGAATACTGGAGGGGTCAAGTAAACCGTGTCCATATAGAATAAACATTTTGTATCTCGAAGAAAATTCTCTACTATACAAACCTCATGCTTATGATATTGTGAGAAACGGCTCAAGAGCCAAAGTGCAAATATACACTCGGGGACTGCCATCGATGATAGGCATATTCGAGTTATCTAAACTCAAATTCATAAGACCTCAAAGAGGCACCCCTCGATCTATAGGCCAAGGCCACCGTTCTCGCTGACTGACATTTCAAACAGATTCGAAATGTTATTGGAAAATAAGCCCAAGAGGTATACCCGAAGGCTACAGACAAACTAAAGGCTAACGACCAAAATACATACCCGAAGGCTACGGCCAAACTAAAGGCTACGACCTAAATAACACGGCTCGAAGACGTCCGAATTCCGTAATAATGATAGGCCTTCAAATTCTTTGAAAAATTGGTTAAAAAAGGCTACCCTCGGCAAATAATCAAAAGGGCTTCGATACAAACAGCCCTCGAAAAACCTTAAGAGGTATCAAATTATCTTAACACAAACGTGCTAAGGCACAAAAAGCGAAAGGGTTTCAACCGACATCGGACCCTCAAAAAACCCAATGTGTAAAAAATACATGCTAAGGCATAAAGAAATTTTTACTAAGTCTTTTAAGCCGAGAGGGGGAAATAATAGCCATCTTTTAGAGGCCATATGGGCCCAACCTAAAAGGGCCCAAGGGCCAATACATTTAGAGTTCGAGACCTTGTTCTCACTCAACTCGGATCTAAGGGTCCCACTATTCCGAGTTTAAATAAAGCTAACTTGAATTTAGCTCAAATATCCGCCATAAAACCTTAAGGGATATGTTACTGTAAGTTCAAAAATTACCCATTATTTGATAAAATACCTAAGGATTTGTTCTATTCTAAGTTCGAAACTTACTCGAACTTAGTTATAAAAATAGTGTAGTCATGGCATCGATCAAGCCATCTGAAATCTAGAACATATTATTGAGCTTGGGGACCCGCCCTTGCGTGTCTAAAAAATCTAAGGGTTTGTTTTAAGTTCGAGCTAGTGTTCACTCGATTACAGAAGCTACAACAACAAAATTTTCACAAGGCGAAAGCACAAAACATGTTTGAACATAAAACTGAGAAGACATTCAAAAGAAGTTTTTCTATTATATATTGATAAAAAGGTTATGTACAAGAGACCGATCAAGGTCTTACAAAAAGAGAAACTAAGTCCTAACTACAGTCGGTTTTGACCTCTTCTTAGGGAGCAACTTCTCCTTCAAGCCCCTCATCGGATCCACCTCGACTGCCTTCTTCATCATCGTCTTCGTCATCGAAGGAGGCAAGCTGCCTGGCTTCAGCTTCAAGAACCTTGGATCGGGCTATCTCCTCGTAGAGGTCAAAACCTCGAGCATGGATTTCCTCGAGGGTTTCTTTCCGAGATTGACACTTTGCCGAGTCAATGATCCATCGTTCTCAGTAAGAAGCCTCCCTTAGCTGCATTTGAGCAGCCTCAGCATCGGCCCGGTACATAGCAATGGACTTGTCCGCCATGACCTTTGCCTTCTTGATCTCCGCCTTGGCCTCAGTAAGCCCGGTTTAAAGCTCCTCAATCCTCTTGGCTTGGGACGAACCTTTCTCTTTGATGCCCCAAAGTTGAACCTCGGCCGATGATAGTTTGGCCAAGGTAGTTTCTTTTTCCGTAACCAGGCGGTCCATATTCTCCTTCCATCGATCACAATCGGCCTTGAACTGATCGACTTCTCCCCGAAGTAGCTCGATCTTTTTGACCTTTTGCTGCAGTTGAGATAGTGAAGTATTAGCCTCCACAGTTGGGTCGAGTCCACACTCTATCAAAAGGATGGTTACCTGCTTATCTAGTTTGGCCTCTTCTTCACGAGCCTTGGCCAAATCCGCTCAAAGGTCCTTTATAGTTTCATCTTTTTGGCCACAAAAAAGCTTCAGAGTGTTCCTCTCCTCTAAGACCTTTCGGAGCTCAGTTTCACACTGGCTAAGGTTAGCTCGAAACTTGGTGAAGGCATGTACAAAAAAAGGAAAACACAAGTCAGATTTAGAGAAAAAAGAGTAAAGAAAAGAAGTGCAGTAACTGATTCTTACCCGAGATAAGAGACGTTGAGCCTCTTCTAAGAGAATAGAAGCGTCACTGATATCAGAGGCATCATCGACTCCAGTAAAGAAATCCCGAAAGGGATCCCCTACACTAGAGCCTCTGCCTATATCAGGGTTCTTCAACTCTCGAGCTTCCCTTAGTGCCTCCTCAGAAAAAGTCGGAAGAGAAGGCAGGTGACCTGCTGTCATGGTCCTGAGCAAGTCGCTCGAGATGCTCTGATCGATCTTCGGGGTCTCAGAACTGGCCTCGCCCGATGTAGTTGCAGATGGCCAAGAAAAGATCTCGACCTCTGATGATTCGGGATCCTCACCCGATTTCTTTTTGGAAGCCTTTTCTACACGAGGCTTGATTTTAGCAGCCGTCATTGGCTTAGAAGGTTTGGTGACCTCGACGGCTTTCCTAGGTCGGACCGTCAGTGCCGAGGCATTTTCCTTTTCTTCCTCTTCTTCGGCTCTTAGTTTTTGGACCTAGTCCATCCTAAGAGCGATTACTTTCCTTCTCACCCTTCGAGGTTTGGGCTTGAGGTCCTCGGACTGCGAGGCACTCTTCCACTTCTTGTCTTTTCCCGGCTTCGGAACAGTGGACTTGGTTTCTTCCTTGCCACTCGAGGGCCTCAAAATGGCATCCTTGGTCAGGCCTGCATGAAAGAAAATTAGTGATGAATGAAGTACAAAAAGTGTTTCAGAACATGAAAAAGGAGATCCTTACCGTGATTCTTGGCCTCCCATCTGCCCCTTGCCAAATCACGCCATGCGTGTTCGGCATAAGTGAAAGTTGAGGCTAACTTTCGAACCCAATCTTCGAGGTCAGGCACCGCTTGAGGCATTCAAGGAATAGCTGCATGTCGAAAGGGGATATTAGGCGAAGTCGAAGAAGGTACGAAGAAAAACGTTTAAAAGATCACTTACAGTCGAAGTTTCACTCCTCAAGGAACGACACCTTCTCCTTCGGGATAATGTTGCGGGTCCTCAACCGTATAAAATGGCTCATCCAACTCCGATCCTTGTCATCGTCGATGCTCGAGAACAAGGCCTTCGTTGCCCGGCATTGGAGCCTGATTAGTCTTCGATAGATTCGAGGCCGGTACAACCGCGTGAGGTGATTTAAAGTAAACACCAGCCCCTCGACCTTGCTAGAAAAAAGCACAACATGATTAATATGCGCCATAGAGAAGGGTGGATTTGGCCGAGGGTGACCTGATATCTTTTACAGAGATCAATAATCACTGGGTCGAGGGGACCCAATGTGAAGGGGTAAGTGTAAACACTTAGGAACCCATCCACATAAGCGGTGATGCTCTCTTCGGGAGCAGGAATTTGCACCACGACCTCGGGACCCCAGTTGCAGTCCCTCTTCATGGCCTCGAGGTGGCTCTTGGTTATCAAGCACATGTACATCGACACATGCTCGCATCGGCCTGGGATCAATGAAGGATTTTTAACCTTGAAGTCAGATTTTAGAGTACACGGGCCGGGAACGTACTCGTGGGGAAGCAGTTCCACCGGTGCCTTGTCGCTGGACGACCGAGAAGAGGAGCAAGAAGCTTTCTCCTTTTGCGGTACGGTCTTTGAGGTTTTTTCCATTGGTATAAGTAAAGAAGGGCGAAGGAAGATTAAAAACTGATGGTTTCGGTGCTAACGTAGGTGGATCTACAGACGGCGAAAAGGAGGAGACGAAAATAGTGAGAAGACTTAGAGGTTTGATTAGAGCAAAAGTAAAGTTTGATTCAATGAAGGAGCGGGTATTTATAGGCTCACGGTGACAGTTCGGTGGCGCTAATTGCCGATTGCTAACTGACAGGCATTAATGATTTGGGAAATTGAACCGACGGGACGTTTCGGTCACATCCGTCGCTTACGTCATGAGGACGACGTCATGATCGAGGTTTCAGAAAATCGAGGCTCAAACCATTTCTTATCATTTTATTCCAAGAAACGCGAGGACTGTCTGTATACGGTCGAAATCATGCACGTCCGATTTCATAAGCACGAGGAGCTACCTTGAGAGTAAGCTCGCAATAGACCAGGCTCGAGCTTAATGACAGAGTATGGAGCATGAAGATCGAAGTGCTCACTAAAGATCGAGACCGAGCATAATAACAGAATGGCGAGATATTAGCAACCGACCGAAGATCTCGGTGAAAATCCCGGAACAGATCGAATCAAGCGGTTATTGATACCAATCATGGGATTTGTTTCAGTTATTAGAATTGTTCCTTATTTAGGATTCGCCGAGGGTCTTTCGGAAACAGCCTCTCTAATCCTTCGGGGTAGGGGTAAGGTCTGCATATACCCTACCCTCCCCAGACCCCATTAGTGGAATTTTACTAGGTTGTTGTTGTTGTACCTTATTTAGGATTCCTCTACTATATAAAGAGGGACCCCATTCAATTGTAGGGGGATTTTTTGACTGTTAAGAAGATACACAAATGCTGCTCTCTATTTCACTTACTATCTATTACTATTCATCATTGTTTATTTTTTGTTCTTTACTGTTCTTGTTACCCAACCTCGAGACCATCTCAAATCGAGGTCGAAAGCACTGCTAGAACACTGATTTGATTTCTTTTACTATTCAGATTATCTATTTAATTCCTTGTTTATCAATTGGTATTGGATTAAATCACGTATCCTTAAAACTACTAAATAAGTTTAATTGTTACTCGAATTTTTGTGTAAACAGGTCCCAACAGTATCGACATAAAGCCTAAACATGATATCTAGCATGATTGACAACTCAATTACTTTATCACATGGTGAAAACATGGACATAAAAAAGTAGGACCACTATACAGTGCCATGGAAACAACAGAGTCCCAATTCACATGGTGCATGCCCACACGCCCGTCACTTAGCATGTGCATTACCTCAATGCCAATCACATAACACGTATTTCGGTATTTCATACCCTCAGCACTAAGTTTATAAGAGTTACTTACCTCGAACAAGCCAAGCGATGCTCCAAAGATGCCATCATGCGCGTTCCGATCATAACTCAAGTACATCAAATAAATCCCAAGGAAACAATTCCAAATGAAAAAGGTCGAATCATTAATCAAAAGCCCAAAATCGACCAAAAAGTCCAACCCGGGCCCGCACCTCAGAACCCGACAAAACTCACAAAATCCTACAACTCATTCCATTACGAGTCCAACCATACTAGTTTCACTCAAATCTGACTTCGAATCGATGTTCAAAACTCAAAATTCACATTATGAAATTTTAGGCCAAAGCCCCCAATTTCCTCTTTGAAAATCACAATCCAATTGCCAAAAATGAAGATAGATTCATGAAATATAACCAAACCCGAGTAGAGAACACTTACCCCAATTCATATGGTGAAAATTGCTTCAAGAATAGCCTCAATCCGAGCTCCATAGCTCCCAAAATGTAAAAATGGCCGAAACCCTCGAAATAGAGTACTTTATACTTCTGCCCAGGCATCCTCTTATGCGAACGCGGTAGAAGCCTCGCGTTCGCGAAGCACAAAACCAAACTACATCACTTTGCAGTACGCGTTTGCAGCAAAACCCTCACGAACACGATGAAACACACTACGAGAGTTTCGCGATCGCGGACAACTCACTACGAACGTGATGAAGAAGCCATATAGACTGACCAATCCCCGCTCAACACTACGGGAACTCATAGCCATGGACGCGGACGCGAAGACTACAATCTTCAATCCAGTGCGAACGCGGCCTCAAAAGTGCGAACGCGAAGAACAAATCGCTTCACTGAACAAACACCTTTCGCGATCGCGATCGCGGCCAAGCCTTCGCGATCGCGAAGAATGTTAGAAGCAACAGGTAACAACAAAAAAACCAGCAATGCAAAAACCATTTGAAATGATTTGAACTATGTCCGAAACTCACCCGATCCCCCTCAGGACCCCGTCCACATGTATCAATAGGTCCCATAACATAATACGGACCTACTCGAGGCCTCAAATCATACATAACAATATCAAAACGACGAATTGCACCACAAATCAAAATCTATAAACTTCGAAACTTCAAACTTCCACAACCGATGCCGAAGCCTATCAAATCACGTCCGATTGATCTCAAATTTTGCACACAAGTCACATTTGACATTACGGATCTGCTCCAACTTACGAAATCGAAATCCAACCCTGATATCAAAATGTCCACTCTCGGACAAACTTTCCAAAATTTTAACTTTCGCCATTTCGAGCCAAGTTCAACCACGGATCTCCAAATCACAATCCGGATGCGCTCCTAAGTCCAAAATCACCCAACGGAACTAACAGAACCATCAAAATTCCAATCCGAGGTCAAATGCAAAAAATTCAAACTTGGTCAACACTTTCAAATTTAAAGCTCTCTAGTTGAGAATCATTCTTCCAAATCAGTCCCGAATAACCTGAAAACCAAAACCGACGATTCACATAAGTCATAATACATCATACGGAACAACTCATGCTCGTAAACAACCAAGCGAAGTGTAAATTCTCAAAATGACCGGTTGGGTCGTTACAATCACGACACCAATTTCTCTCAGTAGGATGTCGTGATGGCACATAGTCTCTAACACTAGGTAAGCCTATTAATTATCCAGAATAACGGAATCTAAAACTAAAACTGAAAATCTCAACATATGAAATAGTTAAAAACTGCAATTCAAATAATTACAACTTTCAAAACCCGGTAGAAATAGGTCACAAGCTTCTAAGAGAAATATCAAGTGTCTCTATACATCATAGTCTAAAGAGAATAGGGAAAACAACATAGTAAGGATAGAGGGGGACTCCGAGGTCTGCGGATGCTGACAGATGTACCTTGAAGTTTCCACGTACAGACTAACTCACTAATACCTGGTCTGGTAGAAAATACCTGGATCTACACAAAAAGATGCGCAGAAGTAAAGTATGAGTATACCACAGCGGTACACAGTAAGTGCTAAGCCTAACCTCTGTATAGTAGTGAAGAGGTCAGGTCAGGGCCCTACTGAAAATAATAAAAGACAGGGCGAAAAGCTTAACAATATAATAATAATAATGACAATGGAAAAGAATCAAGTAAGGAGTATGTCACAATTTAACTGCACAGAATAAGGGCAAATAATACATCCCGGAAGAAAAAAAATATGAATTTACATATTCAGGGAAAACAAAACAATCAAGACAAGTACACCAATAGGAAAATATTAACAAGGGCACTCCCGAGGTACCGCCTTATAGTCCCAAATCATAAATAAATTCAAAATATTTCCTTTTTCTTATTTCACCGCGGGAGCCTTCACATTTAGTTTAAAAGAAAGCATTTTCCCGAAATAGCATCCCCAATTTTAGCCATCTTATCACACCGCATGGCTTCTAGTAGTTCCCCTACTAGCCACGCATATTAAGCCCACCTTATTTCATTGCATGCGCTTCAACACCCAGATCTTATACCACCGTATGCGTATCAATATCATAATTCGTACCACAAGTGCCCAAATATTTAAACTTGCCAAATAAATCAACAACAACATTATTTTTCACAATAAGGAGCTCGCGGCTCAATCACAAAATATACAAAAATCGCAACAAAATATTCGGGAGTGAATAACTCAACAAAAATAATATTTCACAATTTAACACTTTGCCTCAATACCAAATTTAAATGTCAGATACTTCATATTTTTAATAATGCAATTAAGAAATTCAACTTTCAAATAATGAGCACAAAATAAAAGGAACAAGGCTTCAACTAAACATGTAACACAATTAGCAGGAAAAGGTAAGACAAATTTAAAATGTCAAAGTAGACCAATGATGATGAGTATAACATGATAAAATAATTTAATTAATATATGATAGAGATCTACGCAATTTAAAGCCAGAATGTTCTATATTTAGCTCGTGTACACACTCATCACCTCGCGTACACGGCTTTCAACACATCACAATTTTCATAACAATACCAATCCTATGGGAAATTTCTCTCACACAAGGTTAGACAAGTGACTTACCTCGACTTGCGTTAATTCAATCCACTAGTAGGTTTTTTCCTCGATTATCCAATTCTGAATGAATCGAATCTAGTCAAAACAATTAATTTGATGCAGTCAATACAAGTTATAGGAATTAATTTCCATATGAAAATACTAATTTTTCCAACAAAAATCCGAAATTCCACTCAAATTTCGCCAGCGGGGCCCACATCTCAGAACCTGACAAAAGTTACAAAATATTAATGCCTATTCAACCGCGAGTCCAACCATACCAAAATTACTAAATTCCGATAACAACTCAGCCCTCAACTCTTCAAATTTAACCAAGAGGGTTTTCAAAATTTTCCAACTTAAATCACCAATTAAATGCTAAAAATAGCAATAGATTCGGGTAATTTGACCAAAATTGAGTTAAGAAAACTTACCCCGTTGTTTTTCTTGAAAATCTCCCGAACATCGCGTCTTCCCAAGATAAAAATTGTTGAAAATGAACTTAAACTTTGTGCCCAGGCATTCCTTTTCGCGATCGCGAAGCACAGCTTAGCTGCCCAGAAAACATTCACCTTACGCGAACGCGACACTACACCTGCGAACGCGAACCACTGCCTCCTCAGACCTACACGATCACGAAGAACAAATGCATGACTCAACTCCTACCTCCTTTCCTCTACGCGAACACGGCCTAGCCCACGCGTTCGCAATGCACAGTTTCCCTAAGCTACGCGATCGTAGCCCCCTGCACGCGAACGCGTAGAGAAAAGTTCTCCACTGTCCAATTAAGCCTACGCGATCGCAGGCATATCTACGCGATCGCGTATAAGGAAACCAGATCAGAGACACTAGAAAACTTGAGCCAACCTCCAAGTCCAAAATTGATCCGTTAACTATCCAAAATCCACCTGAGGCCCCCAGGACATCAACCGAATACACCAGCAAGTCCTAAAACATCATACAAATTTAGTCAAAAACTCAAATCACATCAAACAACGCTAAAACCACGAATCATACCCCAATTCAAGCTTAATGAAACTAAGAAATTCCAACTTCTACATTCGATGCCGAAACCTATCAAATCAAGTCCGATTGACCTTAAATTTTTGCGCACAAGTCATAAATGACATAATGGGCCTATGAACATTTTCAGAATCGGATTTTGGTCCCGATATCAAAAAGTCAACTCTCCGGTCAAACTTTCAAACTTAAATTTCCTATTTTTGCCATTTCAAGCCTAATTTAACTACGGACTTCCAAATCACAATCCAGACACGCTCTTTAGTCCAAAATCACCCAACGGAGCTAACGGAACCCTCAAAACTCCATTCTAGAGTCGTTTGCACATAAATCAATATCCGGTCAACCATTTCAACTTAAGCTTTCAACCTTGAGATTAGGTGTCTCAATTCATTTCGAAATCTCTCCATACCCGAACCGACTACCTTGGCAAGTCATATAACAGCTATACAGTACAAAATGAGCATTAAATGGTAGAACGGGGCTAGAACTCTCAAAACGACTGGCTGGGTCATTACATCCTCCCTCTCTTAAACAAACGTTCACCCTCGAACGAGTATAGAGACATACCTGTAGTGGTGAAAAGATGAGGATAACAGCTACAGATATCATGCTCGGTCTCCCAAGTTGCCTCCTCGATCCGATGACCCCTCCACTGAACGTTTACTGAAGCAACACTTTTCGATCTCAACTTTCTGACATGTCTGTCCAAAATGGCCACTGGCTCCTCAACATACGATAGATCCTTGTCCAACAGGACTGACCTGAAGTCTAACACATGAGACGGATCACCGTGATACTTTTAGAGCATGGAAACATGGAATACTGGATGAACTGCAGTGAGACTAGGTGGTAGTACAAGTCTGTAAGCCGCCTCTCCAACTCTCTCGAGAATCTCAAAAGGCCTGATTTACCTAGGGCTCAACTTGCCCTTCTTCCCAAATCTCATAACACCATTCATGGGCGAAACTCGGAGCAAGACCCGCTCACCAAACATGAATGCAACATCGTGAACTTTCTGATCTACATAACTCTTTTGTCTAGATTGGGCTGTACGAAATCGATCTTGAATCAATTTAACCATTTCCAGAGAATCATGAACCAAGTATGTACCTAATAGACTAGCCTTACCAGGCTCAAACTAACCCACTGGAGACCGGCACCGCCTACCATACAAAGCCTCACACAGTGCCATCTGAATGCTCGACTGATAACTGTTGTTGTAGGCAAATTCCGCAAGTGGCAAGAACTGATTCCAATAACCCCCAAAATCCATCACACACGCACGAAGCATATCCTCCAATATCTGAATAGTGCTCTCGGACAGTCCGTCCGTCTGAGGATGAAATGTTGTACTCAACTCCACCCGAGTACCCAATTCACGATGTACGACTCTCCATAACCGTGATGTAAATTGCATACCCCAGTCAGAGATGATAGATATCGGTACGCCATGAAGCCTGACAATCTCGCGAATGTAAATCTGAGCCAGCTGCTTCAAAGAGTAAGTAGTAACCACAACAATGAAATGAGTTGATTTAATCAATCTATCCACAATCACCCAAACTGCTTCAAACTTCCTCTAAGTCTTTGGGAGCCCAACAACGAAATTCATAGTGATCTGCTCCCATTTCTATTCTGGAATCTCTAACTTGTGAAACAATCCACCTGGTCGTTGATGCTCATACTTCACTTGTTGACAATTTAGGCACCGAGGTACATATTTCAGTATGTCTTTCTTCATCCGCCTCCACTAATAGTGCTGCCTCAAGTCCTGATACATCTTCGCGGCACCTGGATGAATGGAGTACCACGAACTGTGAGCCTCCTAGAGAATCAACTCACACAAACCATCTACATTGGGCACACATAGCCTGCCCTGCATCCGTAATAGACCGTCATCTCCAATAGTGACTTCCTTAGCATCACCATGCTGAATCATGTCCTTAAGGATAAGCAGATGGGGGTCATCATACTGGCACTCATAAAGAGAAGATTGAGAACCCATATGAGCCAAAACTCGGCTCGACTCAAAAACATCCAATCTAACAAACTGTTTGGCCAAGGCCAGAATGTCCAAGGCTAAAGGCCTCTTTGCTACCGGTAGATATGCTAAGCTGCCCAAACTCTCCGCCTTGCGACTCAAGGCATTAGCCACCACATTGGCCTTCCCGAGATAATAGAGAATGGTGATATGATAATCTTTGAGCAACTTGAACCACCTTTGCTGCCGCAAGTTAAGATCATTCTGTTTAAACAAATATTGTAGCTCGGGTGATCGGTGTAGACCTCACAAAGGACACCATACAAATAGTGTTACCAGATATTCAAGGCGTGAACAATAGCTGCTAACTCGAGGTCGTGGACCAGATAATTCTTCTCATGTACCTTTAAGTGTCTGGACACATAGGTAATCACCCTACCGTCTTGCATCAACACTGCACCGAGACCAATACGCGACGTATCACAATATACAGTATAAGACCCTGAACCTGTAGGCAATACCAATACTGGGGCTGTAAAGTTGTCTTGAGATTTTGAAAGCTCTCCTCACATTCCTCGTTCCACCTGAATGAAGCACGCTTCTGGGTCAATTTAGTCATAGGTGCAACAATAGAAGAGAAACCATCTACAAAGAGGCGATAATATCCTGTCAAACCAAGCAAACTGCGGATCTCAGTAGCTGATGACGGTCCGGGCCAACTCTGTACTGCTTCAATTTTCTTCGGATCTACCTGGATCCCCTTGTTCGATACAACATGACCCAAAACTCCCACTAAATCAAGCCAGAATTCACACTTAGAAAATTTTGCATGCAACTTCCTTTCTCTTATAGTCCGAAGCACAATCCTCAGGTGCTGCTCACGCTCCTCCCTGCTCCGGGAGTACACCAGAATGTCGTCGATTAACACAATGAGGAATGAGTCTAGATAGGGCTGAAATACACTGTCCATCAAATGCATAAATGTTGCTGGGGCATTGGTTAGCCCAAATGACATTAGAAGGAACTCATAATGACCATACCGAGTCCCGAAAGCATACTTTAGAATATTTGGCTCCTGAATGTTCAACTGATGATACCTTGACCACAAATCAATTATTGAGAACACTCTTGCACCTTGTAGTTGATCAAATAGGTCATCAATGCGAGGCAATGGGTACCTGTTCTTCACTATAACCTTGTTCAATTATCGATAATCAATACACATGCGCATGGAACTATCTTTCTTCTTTACAAACAAGACTGGAGCACCCCAAGGCGATACACTAGGACAAATAAAACCCTTATCAAGCAACTCCTGTAACTGCTCTTTTAAGTCCTTCGATTCTGCCGGGGCCATACGATATGGTGGAATATAAATGGACTGAGTGCCCGGTAACAAATCAATGCCAAAGTCAATATCCCTATCGGGTGGCATACCCGGCAGATCCACTGGAAATACATCTGGAAAATCGCTCACTACCGGAACTGACTCCACGGTGGGAGTATCAACACTGGCATTTCTCACAAGGGCTAGATAAGCATCGCACATTTTTTCAACCATACACAGAGCCTTTAGAAAGCAGATAACCCTGCTAGGAACGTAGTTTAAAGCACCCCTCCACTCTATCTGTGGTAATCCTAGCATAGCCAGTGTCACGATTTTAGTGTGACAATAGAGAATAGCATGATAGGGAGACAACCAGTCCATGCCCAAAATAATATCAAAATCTATCATACTGATCAGTAAGAGATCGACTCCAGTCTCAAAACCACTGATAACAACCAAACACGACCGATACACACGGTCAACAATAATAGAATCACCCACGGGTGTAGACACATAGAGAGAACTCAAAGAATTAAGGGATACACCCAAATACAGAGCAAAATAAGATGACACATAGAAATAAGTGGATCCTGGATCAAACAAGGATGAAACTTCTCTATGACAAAACGAAATGCTACATGTGATAATTGAGTCAGATGCAACTGTCTCAGTCCTAGCTGGAAGAGCATAACTTCTAGCCTGGCCTCCCCTTCTAGGGAGACCTCTACCTGTCCGACCTCCACCTTAAGCTGGTTCTGCAGGTGGAGTGGCAACTAGTGCAGTAACCAGGGCCTGAGAAGCTTGAGGGCCCTGTGTAATAGATGGGACCTGAGAAAGCTTTGGAGGTGAACCCCTCCTAAGTCTAGGGCAATCCCTCATTATATGACGAGTGTCACCAAACTCAAAATAAGACATCGGAGGACGTGGCTGTTGGGACTGGCTCGGGCTTGATCGGCTCGACAGACCGCTGAAAGTACCCTGTATAGGAGGTACAGTAGACAATGGCGGTGCATAATAGGCAACCTGAGGTCTGGGAGTAGCCGGAATACCGCTGGAAGCTGGAAGTGCTAAATGAATAGGACGTCTCATATAGACTCTACCATGACAGGCTGCAGCTAGGGCACGAGAACTATTATATGTGCTAGAATCTCGAGGCCTCTTAGCTTCCCTCTCTTCTCTCTCCCGGGTCCGCATACGCTCAAATCTCCTAGTGATTTCTACCACCTGCTGGTATGCGATATCCATCTCCAGCTCTCGGGCTATACTGAATTTGATACTAGGGTGGAGTCCCTCAATAAATCGATGAACCCGCTCTCTGACAGTAGCAACCAAGGCAGGTGCTTGCAGAGATAAATCACTAAACTAGAATGCATACTCTGATATTGTCATAGAGCCCTGGCGCAACTGCTCAAACTCTGCGCGCCATGTATATCTGAGATTCTGGGGAACAAACTCTCCCAAGAACATATCAGAGAACTGAACCCAAGTGAGTGACGCTGCCTCTGCCAGAATACCCAACTCATATGCTTGCCACCACTGATACGCCGCTCCCTTAAACTGAAATGTAGTAAAAGTGAACCTACTAGAATCCACAATACCCATAGTACGGAGGACACAGTGACATTCCTCAAGAAAACCCTCAGCATCCTCTAAAGCCAAACTGTTGAAAGTAGGAGGGTGGTAATTCTTGTACCTCTCGAGCCTGAGCTGCTCTTCCTCAAAAACTGCTGCCCTAACCTCAAGCCAAATTGGGATGACTGGCTTCACTGGTATAACCTCTAGGGCATGGTCAACTTGGACCCGTGGCTCTGGGTTACGGGCGGCGGGAGTCTGTACTCCTCCCCCCGCCTGAGATGTGGCAGGAGCAAGTGGTATCAACCCTGCCTGAGCTAGAGTGCCAAACATGCTAAAACACTGGGCAAGAGTCTCCTGAAGTGCAGGGATAGTAATAGGCGTCTCAGGTGCCTGCTCTCCAACTGGAGCTACTGGTGGCTCCTCTGCAGCAGATCGTGTAGGTGCTCTGCTGTACCACGTGGTCTTCCTTGCCCTCTGCACCGGCCCCCGCCTCTTGCGGCTCCAACAGGGGGCATAATTGTCTAATCATCGAATCCAGTTGTGCGTGTCCTCACCATCTGTGAGAGAATAGAAAGACAATGGTTTAGAATTTTGAAGTCAACAAATGCACACGATAAGGAATCAAAGAAGTGAATATTTCCCTAACAGTTCCATAGCCTCCCGAAGATAAGTACAGGCGTCTCCGTACCGATCTGCGAGACTCTACTAAACTTGCTTGTGACTCATAACACTTATGAACCTAGAACTCCGATACCAACTTGTCACGACCCGAGTTTCCCTCTGTAGGATGTCGTGAGGGAACCTAGTCTCTAAGATTGGATAAGCCTATTAATTATGAGGAATAACGGAATCTAAAACTGAAACTCAAATCTCAACATATGAAATAATTAAAAACTTTAATTCAAATAGTTACAACTCCCAAAACTCGGTAGAGATAAGTTACAAGCTTCTAAGAGAAATACCAAGTGTCTCTATACATTAGAGTCTAAAGAGAATAGGGAAAACAACATAGTAAGGATAGAGGGGGACTCCGAGGTCTGCGGATGCTGGCAGATGTACCTTGAAGTCTCCGCGTACAGACTACATCACTGATACCTGGTCTGGTAGGAAGTACATGGATCTACAAAAAAAAAAGATGTGCAGAAGCGTAGTATGAGTACACCACAGCGGTACCCAGTAAGTGCCAAGCCTAACCTCGGTAGAGTAGTGACTAGGTTAGGTCAGGGCCCTACTGGAAATAATACCTCAGAAACAAGGTAGATGAATTGCCAAGACTATCTCAACCTTATCCTTACACTCGGCTTAGAGCATTCAATCTCGCTTTCACCCCTCAAAAGGAGAGAAAGCACTAGGGGAATGAAATCCTGCGCCTAGAAAGAAAGGTAGGGAAAATAGCCCTTTCATGACTAAAGAAAAGGGTAATGGTTATACACCTCTTACCACACTCACTACTTCCAAAGAAATAACTTAAGGACTAGACTATGGAGGGACTTAGAAAAACCTACTAGCAACCTCTCTGCTTCCTATACTTAGAAAATGATCCCAATGAAGCAAATAGTGAGACAAAACAAACATAGGTTTTCTTTATTTCAATCATCCAAATTATCTTTAAAAAATATTAGATAGAATAACTTCGACCTTGTCAACTGCTAATGAAAGAATGAAATCCGGGTATATACCAATACCTATTACAGGTAAAAAGATGGAGATCGAAAGAAATAACTCTAGCGGTTCAATCAAATGACATTGAACATGTTTCCCATCTCTTCTCGAGAAACAAGTGTGCTATTTCTTTGCAAAACTGTGCTCAATTTCATATGTGGCAATTCCGCCAAGATTTCTTCGTTAGTTGGGGGAAGAATCCGCCCGAATCGGATAGGCCCTCGGCTATTGAGAGGACTCCTATTGTCTTTCTTTTATTTACTTGAGTTTCTTGTTCCCGCGCCCCCTAGTACCGAGACCCCCGGTTCTGATACCTACCTATAGAGTAAAATTAAAATAAAAAAGTACCACTGACGACAACTTTCTAGGTTTATGGATTCAGTCAGCTAAACTCCATTAAACTCCTCAATCAATAGCAACAAGATGTCGTGACCGCTTAGGCTTGGTTTACTTTGGTTTGAATGTAAACTAAAATAAGCGGCATTTATTCAAACAAAGGGAACCGAAGGTTTACTTATTTAGTAGTATGGAAGTAGTTCTACTATTAAGATGTTTAATATTAATAAGAAATATATAATTGGTACATGTTTTCTTAAACCTCCCATAAGACCCATATTCTGGCTTTTAGCTGGAGAATATCCAACAATAGTTTCTATTGAATGAATAATGGATCCGGATCCTAAAAATAATAATGCTTTGGAATAAGCATGAGTAATAAAATAAAATAAAGCGCTTCGATAAGACCTTCTTGAACGAATATATTTCTATGAAAAAATAGAAATATATTATGTTAGGTTACCTNATCTTTTGGAGCCCTTCTTGAACGAATATATTTCTATGTAAAAATAGAACGTCTTGTAGAAGTCTTTGCTAAGGATTTTCAGGTTACCCTATGGTTATTCAAGGATCCTTTCATGCATTATGTTAGGTATCAAGGAAAATCAATTCTGGCTTCAAAAGGGACGTTTCTTTTGATGAATAAATGGAAATTTTACCTTGTCAATTTTTGGCAATGTCATTTTTCTCTGTGCTTTCACACAGGAAGGATCTATATAAACCAATTATCCAATCATTCCCGTGACTTTATGGGCTATCTTTAAAGTGTGCGACTAAATCCTTCAATGGTACGTTGTCAAATGCTAGAAAATTCGTTTCCTCAGTGATCAACTTGTCGAGAAATCTNAAGCGGAATTCTGCTATTCTTATTGACTCAAGGGGGCTATGATATTTTTCCTCAGCGATCAACTTGTAGAGAAATCCAGACTGGAACTATTGATGATTCTACGTTAGCTCTAAAGTAAGGAGACCACTTAAAAACCCTCATCGGATAAGAAAAGATATACCAGATAGAGCGCAACCAAGTCCATTTTTGAATAAGAAGGCTAAATCATCACCTTATTTGAGGAAGTAGCCATGGAAGATTGGGTCTGTATGGCTTCTTGGGGTCGAAAGATCTTCCTTCAGCCTTGAAAGTATGTTGCTGCTTTAGCGCGAATGAAACCATTTCTCAAAATAAAAAGGAATCCTCCTGCGGGAAAAAAGTATGGGAAATTAAAAGAGAAAGCCTATTTGGTTCCAGTAGTTACTTTACTAGATTTTGCTTTTTTTCTTTTTCTTTCTATAGTGGAGATAGTCGCACGTAATGACAGATCACGGCCATATTATTAAAAGCTTGTGGTAAGAATGGGTTTCGTTCTAGTGCTCGAAAAGAATATTCCAAAGCTTTCGTATGTTCTCCATTACTTGTGTGGATAAGCCCTTGTTTTATCAATTTCTTTCCATTTGTATCTCTTANTGTTGAAAATTCCAATAAATTCCAATTCAATTTAAGTAGAAAATTATCTTTCTTCCTCCGTTCATACGTATTTCATACATTCCAGATATGGAGTTGGGTAAAATTTCATGTGATTCGGTAAACAAAATAGAAATGTGAACCCCACTCTGGAAATGGAGATACCCACATTAATAGAAGGTCTGATTCTAGAATTGAATAGGTCGGTGGATAAGAAGATTTGTCCATCAGTAATGAAAATTACATTAGTAGGAATATAAGCCGAAACATCTCCCGATTGGGTTTCAACTATTGGTAAGGCAGTCATACTTGCTCGGATCAAATTATCAATACCGATTCGACCCGAGCTCTCTTATTGAGAATGCTCATTCAATGAGCATTCTCAATATTATGCCTTGAAGAGGACTCGAACCTCCACGCTATTTAGCACGAGATTTTGAGTCTCCTTCTTGGTCTGAAAATAAAGAAAGGTCTTTCAAATTTAAACTCGATTTTGAGAAGTCCTATAGTTTACAACTCTTCTTTATATAGTAATTCAACCTATTGCTCTGCATCCCCCCATCAGTTTACTAAAAAGATCAACATAAAAAGGAACGAACTACCTACTCATTATTTGGAGGTGAATCATACNCTATTCTTATCGAAGAGAAGGAACGAGAAAAACCGAAATATTCCTACTCGAACAAGAAGTCCTATAGTTTACAACTCTTCTTTATATAGTAATTCGACCTATTGCTCCGCATCCCCCCATCAGTTTACTAAAAAGATCAAAATAAAAAGGATCGAACTACCTACTCATTATTCGGAGGTGAATCATAGAACACCAAAAGCTGTGGTATCTTATGGACCTAACATAGGTCACATACCTCACGACATAAGATTGAAAGATCCAAACCTTCTTCTTCGGAGCGGAAAGGGACGTGGCCAAAACATATAAAGATCGGCGTAGTCGCTCATAGGGACATATCTATCCGGATAGAGGATAGTCTAGGCCGATTCATAGATAGATATCTCTCCATATAGATAGGTATCTCCATGGATATAGATAATGATAGGGATCCATATAGATCATGATTCACTATTTCCATATTTTTTCTTGATTCTGATTGATAGCCTTTTTTTTTACGACAAGTTTTAAATCTTAATGCAGGCAAGGAAACATTATTTTTCAATTATTACTTAGTGGGTCGGAGCGTAGACGAGCGAGCAGAGCCAAGGAAAGAGGAAAGCCCGTCATAGAGAAGTCAACTAGAAGTAGAAGACTGCTGGCCTGAGAGAAGGCGGCCTCTCTCGTGAAAGATGGCCCAATTTCTCTTCTTTCTTTTTGATTTCAGCTTTTTTTTTTCAGGGGTCCAGAAGGCTAAAAGGTGGGGGAGAAAGAAGTCGAACCTCTAATCGACCTGGACACATAAATAATTCTCAGCGTCGAGAGAGATTTTAGATTCCGTAAGTAACTCAGTGAGTGCTTTCTAAGAAGAGCTTGGAAGAAGAAAATGAAATAGGAACAACCGCACTGGTCGTAATAGATCGACTTTTATGCTAGTTCTTGCTTCAGCATGAAAGTTCCATTTCAGGGTGCCAGGTGGGACAAGAAAATTCCCTTCCTTTCTGATCAAAATCCGATCAATCAATGAAATTTGCTACCACGCAGTGCAACAGGCAAGATCGAAGAATTTTATGCCTCCCGCGCCCTCTCTTTCAATTGAGCCGATCACTTCCCTTCCCTAGTTAGATTTGTGCTCTTCCTGAGTAGCTTGCGTGCGCTGTTGGCAAAGCTACTTCTTCTTACTAGATGCTCGGTGCCCACCAAAGCACACACTCTACTCACCCACTACTGGACTAGTCTACGGACTGGTGAGACTATTACACTACAGATTGATAGACTTACTAATTTGCTGACTGATTCAAGAAGTTAAGACTAGCGGTTCGGTGATCGAGCAAAGGCTTGGTTCCTCCCTCGCTGTACCGAGGGAAGACTTTATTTTGAGTAATATATCTGGAAATATCTTTTGATACCTTATCAACACTATTTCGGACACAACTAGTACATTCCAAAATCACCGCCCGAGGAGGGGCTCGTGTCTGATTAGCTAGTTGGTGAGGCAATAGCTTACCAAGGTGATGATCAGTAGCTGGTCCGAGAGGATGATCAGCCACACTGGGACTGAGACATGGCCTAGACTCCTACGGGAGGCAGCAATGGGTAATTTTCCGCAATGGGCGAAAGCCTGACGGAGCAATGCCGCGTGGAGGTAGAAGGCCCATGGATTGTGAACTTCTTTTCCCGGAGAAGAAGCAATGACGGTATTTGGGGAATGTAAGTGAATCAAGTAAGGAGTATGTCACAATTTAACTGCATAGAATAAGAGCAAATAATACATCCCGGAAGAAAAACAACAGGAATTTACATATTCAAGGAAGAACAAAGCAATCAAGACAAGTACACCAATAGGAAAATATTAAAAATGGCACTCTCGAGGTACCGCCTCGTAGTCCCAAATCATAAATAAATTAACAATATTTCCTTTTTCTTATATCTCCGCGGGAGCCTTCACACTTAGTTTAAAAGAAATTATTTTTTCCGAAATAACATCCCGCGTTTTAGCCACCTTATCACACCACATGGATTCTAGTAGTTCTCCTACTAGCCACGCGTATCAAGCCCACCTTATCTCACCGCATGCGTTTCAACACCCAGACCTTATACCACCACATGTGTATCAATATAACAATTCGCACCTCAAGTGCCCAAATATTTCAACTTGCCAAATAAATCAACAACAAAGTTATTTTTTCACAATAAGGAGCTCACATCTCAATCACAATATATACAAAAATTTCAACAAAATACTCGAGAGTGAATAACTCAACGAAAATAATATTTCACAATTTAACACTTTGCCTCAATACCAAATTTAAATGTCAGATACTTCATATTTTTAATAATTCAATTAAGAAATTCAACTTTCAAATAATGAGCACAGAATAAAAGGAACAAGGCTTCAACTAAACAGGTAAAGCAATTAGCACGAAAAGGTAAGGCAAATTTAAAATATCAAAGTAGACCAATGAGATCTAAGAAATTTAAAGCCGGAATGTTTCACATTTAGCCCGTGTATACACTCGTCACCTCGCATACACGGCTTTCAACACATCACAATTTTATAACAATACAAATCCTAAGGGGAATTTTCCCCACACAAGGTTAGACAAGTCACTTACCTCGACTTGCGTTAATTCAATCTACTAGTAGGCTTTTTCCTCGATTATCCAATTACGAATGACTCGAATCTAGCCAAAACAATTAATTCGATGCAGTCAATACAAATTATAGGAATTAATTTCAGTATGAAAATACTAATTTTTCCAACAAAAATCTGAAATTCCACTCAAACATCACCAGCAGGGTCCACGTCTCAAAAAACCCGACAAAAGTAATAAAATATTAACGCACATTCAACCACGAGTCCAATCATACTAAAAGTACTAAATTCCGATAACAATTCGGCCCTCAAATCTTCAAATTTAACCAAGAGGGTTTTTAAAATTTTCCAACTTAAATCACTAATTAACTACTAAAAATAGCAATAGATTCGGGTAATTTAACCAAAATTCAGTTAAGAACACTTATCCCGTTGTTTTCCTTGAAACTCTCCCGAAAAGCGCGTATCCCCGAGCTCAAAATTGTTAAAAATGGAAAATGGGACGAAGTCCCATTTTCAGAACTTAAACTCGCTGCCCAGTCATTCCTTCTTCGTAATCGCGGACAATGCTTCGCGACCGTGAAGCACAACTCAGCTGCCCAGAAAATTCACCTTACGTGAACGCGACACTACACTTGTGAACGCGAACCACTGCCTCCTCAGACCTACGCGATCGAGACCATCGTCACGGGATCGCGAAGAACAAATGCGTGACTCGGCTCCTACCTCATTTCCTCTTCGCGAACGTGGCCTAACCCACGCGTTCGCGATGCACAATTTCCCTAAGCTACGCGATTGCAGGCCCCTGCACGCGAACGCGTAGTGAAAAGTCCTCCACTGCCCAATTAAGCCTACGTGATCGCGGACCTGTCCACGCGATCGCGTATAAGGAAAATAGATCAGAGACACCAGAAAACTTCAGCCAATCTCCAAGTCCAAAATTGATCTGTTAACCATACGAAATCCACCCGAGGTCCTCGGGACCTCAACCAAATACACCAACAAATCCTAAAACATCATACGAACTTAGTCAAAACCTCAAATCACGTCAAACAATGCTAAAACCACGAATTATACCCTAATTCAAGCTTAATGAAACTAAGAAATTCCAACTTCTACATTCGATGCCAAAACCTATCAAATCAAGTTCGATTGACCTAAAATGTTTGCGCACAAGTCATAAATGACATAACGGACCTATGAAAATTTTAAAAATCGGATTCTGCCCCCGATATCAAAAAGTCAACTCCCCGGTCAAACTTCCAAACTTAAATTTTCTATTTTTGTCATTTCAAGCCTAATTTAATTACGGACTTTCAAATCACAATCCGGATACGCTCCTAAGACCAAACTCACAAAACTGAGCTAACGGAACCCTCAAAACTCCATTCTGGAGTCGTTTACACATAAATCAATTTCCGGTCAACTATTTCAATTCAAATTTTCAACCTTGAGATTAAGTGTCTCAATTCATTTCGAAATCTCTCCGGACCCGAACCGACTACCCCGACAAGTCATATAACAACTATACAGTACAAAATGAGCAACAAATGCGGGAACGGGGCTACAACTCTCAAAACGACTGGCCGGGTCATTACACCATACTAACACTAATATCGAACTAATGAAGACAAAAGGAAACGCGCGGCTACCTACTAACCTTCTACCCTAATCCTCAACCTCCACACCCTCCTATCTAGGGTCATGTCTACGGTTAGCTCAAGGTACGCCATGTCCCGCATGATCACCTCTTCCCAAGACTGTTTTGGTCCTCTAACCTCACTACTAAAAAATGGGGAAAATCGACCGCCAAAACAGAACGATGTTGGTTGGTAATTTGCAAACATCGATCGAAAACCGACCGATTCATGGCTGTCGGTAATCGTAACGTCGGTAGAGAAAACCGACCGACTTTGGTCTGTATTTTCCGACCGACTTTGTTGTTATTTTCTGACAGATTTCGGTCAGTCAATTAAATTCAAAATAGAATTGATGAAAAAATCGACCGAAGTTGGTCGGTTTTGTCCGTGCAAAGTCGGTCGGTATTTTAATTATGTAATTAAAAAATGCACCATCTGGGAATCGAACCAGGATTTGTACTGTGGCAGGATATTATTCTACCACTAGACAATTGGTGTATTTTATTTTAAGATCGTCTTTTATTTTATGTATACTCTTTAATTGTATTTTCGCACGAAAATAACCGACCAATGTTGGTCGGTTTTATTAAAAAATAAAATTACTGACCGAATTCATAGACCGATTTCAGTCGGTTTTTTAATATTAATTTTAATTTATTTTAAATGAAAAACCGACCAAACTGGGTCGGTTTCTTGAAAAATAAATTTTGCGGGACTCAAAAATAGTTTTCTATATTTTTGCGCCAAAGAAAACCGACCAAAGTTGGTCGGTTTCATAAAGAAAATAATTAAAAAATAAAATATTTTGAAAAACCGACTGACTTCGGTCGGTTTATTGGCCGATTTTTTGACCGACCAAAATCGGTCGGTCGACCGCGGTCGGTTTTTGCTGAATTTCTAGTGGTGCCTTCATCTTACTCCCCAAGACTTCTTTGGCCTACCTCTACCCTTCCTCTTATCCCCCAAGGCTAACATCTCACAACTCCTAACTGGAGAATCTGTGCTTCTCCTCTTAACTTGCCCGAACCAATTCAACCTCGCCTCACGCATCGTTTCCTTCATATGAGCCACTCCCACCTTGTCCCAAATAATTCATTCCCAATTCTATCTAACCTAGCATGCCCACACATCCATCTCAGCATCCTCATTTAAGCTACTTTCATCCATTTGACATGAGAGTTCTTGACTGGCCAGCACTCTGCTCCATACAATATAGTCGATCCAACCACTACCTTGTAGAACTTGCCCTTAAGTCTCAACGGTACATTCTTATCGCACATGACACCGGAAGCGAGCCTCCACTTCATCCACCATGCTCCGATACGATGTGTGACATCCTCATCAATCTCCCCATCACTCTGAATAATAGACCTTAGATACTTGAAACTCTCTCCTTGGGATGACTTGCGTATCAAGCCTCACTTCCCCATCCGCTTCTTGGGTAACACCGCTGAACATGCACTCCAAGTATTCTATCTTGGTCCTTCTCAACTTAAAACCCTTAAACTTAAGGGTATGTCTCCAGACCTACAGCCTCTCGTTAATACCACCTCGCGTATGAATCAAGACAAGTAAACAAGTTTCAAGAAGCACCTTCAATAGAAAGTGTGTGTGTCTAGCAATTTAAACTTTTATATGATATGATTAAAAAATTTAACATAATATTAGAGTAAACAAAAATTCTAGATTCAAATCACTGGCATATCTATACTATACTAAAAGCGCGAAATCCCTTAAGCAAAATATTATTCGTCTTTTTTACCCCTTAAAACAGGATTTTACATCGGATAATATTGTCATTTAACCTTTCTCCACATATTTAGGACATTAAAATCAAATAAAATTTAGTTTATTAAATTTTTCCTTATTTACATTAGGTTTAGGCCTTTAAAATCAATTTAAAAAATTTCTTGTTCTAACAAAAAGAGAAATAGAGAACTTAAAAAACTTACCTAACGTTAATTTGGTAAACATGGAAACTTGAACAATTCTAATTTATTGCAACATAAATAACGACAAAAGTGAATAGAGTTTCTTTAATTAACTATAAATCTAACAATTTATGCAGATTAAAGTGGTTGATCTCTTATTTAGTTTAAATGTGGTTAAATTGGTTCTCTAATATGGTAAAGCAAATAATAATAGTAAAATAGCCGATGAATGTCACACATCGTCTCTAAGGAATGGAGAATTAACCCAAATAGCCGCCCACATGATCTCTTAAACTAAATAGCTGATAGATGTATATTATATGTATAGCTCGTGTATAACATGTGTATGGCTGTGTATAAATAATGTATAATTTATGTATACCGACTAGAAAAAATAAATATTAAATCTGATCGGCTATTTGTGTAACAATCCCACAAGGAATGGATTTATATTTTTCTTTTAAGAAAAGTAACAAGATAATTGTGGCAAATATTTTGCCCATGCTTCAAAGGAAAAATAAACTCAAATATGATAAATTAGGTCAAATACAACAACATAACATATCATTATTTTATACAATAAAATATATATAATTATAGTTAATACTAAATAACTAACTCATTTTGTCTGTGAAGATATAGAAAACATTCAATTACTTTGAATTCATTTTGTGATAACGTAAACGTATTTATTTTTTATTCAAAAAAATATTGCATATATCTCAACATCAATTGTATTTCACGTAATTCATTATTATTCAATTACTTTGAATTCATCTTGTGATAAAGTAAAACTATTTATTTTTTATTCAAAAAATTATTGCATATATCTCAACATAAATTGTATTTCACATAATTCATTATTATATTTTTATCTATACGATTTTTGATAATAGACGCAAAACACACGTGCATTTGCACATATAATGAAACTAGTGTTATTAAAAAGAATGTTCACCTAACTGCTACATAAACAAATCTGCCCCGCGTGTGAAGAGGACTTTGCTAATTACATAAAATGAATGATCACAAAATTTAACACAATCAAGCAAGGAAGAAAACTGAAGTTAACCAAGTCACAACTTCAAACTAATTTATGAATTTTATGGATCAACAAGGGACCACCCGAGGTCAATAAGAGTGAAACTTACCCATTGTCACGATCCCAAATTCCCTCCGTAGGATGTCATGATGACACCTAGTCTCTAAGACTAGGTAAGACTATCAATGCGGAATAACTGAATATAAACTGAAATTTAATCTTTAACAGTCGAATAAATAAGAACTACAATTTAACAATTTCAACTCCCAAATTCCGGTAGGAATAATGTAACGACCTGACCGGTTATTTTACTTTCTAGAATCATGTTCCCCTAAATAAGACTTTCCGTACATGCTTTTACTGATTTATGACTTGCGGGGATGGTTGGTTCGGGATTTGGAAGAGTTTGGGTTGAAATCGGAACACTTTGGTTCATTAAGGTTGGCTTGAAAGGCCAAGTTTGGCTTCGGTCAGCATTTTGAGTAAACGACCTCGGAATCGGGATTTGACGGTGCCAATAGGTTCGTATGATGATTTCGGACTTGGGCGTATGTTCGTATCGGGTTTTGGATGACCCGGGAGTATTTTGGCGCCCAACAGTGAAAGTTGGTTGTTGAAGGTTTTAGAAGTTCTTTAAAATTTGGTTTAGAGTGTGTTTTGATAATATCGATATCCAAATTAAATTCTGAGATCGAGAATAGTTTTGTATTGTCATTTAAGACTTGCACGCAAAATTTGGTGTCATTCCGAGTAGTATAAGTACGTTTCAGCGCATTGGAAGTAAATTGAAGAACTTGAAGTTCTTAAGTTTGATTCAATTGGTTTTAGGGTGTGATTCTTAGTTTTAATATTGTTTCGGGTATTCCGAGAGTTCGAGGGAGTCCATTTTCTGATTTCAAACTTGTTGGTATATTCGGACGGGGCCCCGGGGGCCCCGAGTATCAATCGGACAAGGCTCGGACCAAGTTGGAATTTGAAAGCCAAAGCTGAAGCTCCAGCTGCTGTCATAATCGCACCTGCGCTTGGTCAGCCGCAGGTGCGAGCCCCATGATCACGGATGCGTCCCAGCATAGGCTGCCCAGCCATCGCAGAAGCGGAAGAAGGACCGCACCTGCGAAAGCGCAGGTGCAAAGGCAAGCATCGCAGGAGCGGGCAGTGTCGCAGAGCGTGGCCGCAGGTGCGATCACCTGGGCGCAGAAGCGAGATGAGATAGCCTGGCTTTGGTCCGCACCTGCGCAAGTTGTCCGCAGAAGCGGAATCGCATGTGCGCCAATTTAACCGCAGGTGCGGAAGTCGCTGAAGGACATTGATGTTTTAAATCGGGCTTTGAGCACTTTTGCTCACTTCTTACTCTTCTTGGGGCGATTTTGGAGCTGGTTAGAGAGGGGATTTCCATCAAGTAAATTGAGGTAAGTAATTCCTATCAAATGTGAGTTAAATACATGGTTTATGGGTAGGTTATAACATGTAAATTAGTGAAAATTACGGGTTTAGATGAAAACCTAGGGTTTTTATAAAAATGAGATTTAACCACGAAATTCGTTATGGAATTTAGTAAAAATCATATATTTATGTTCCTAAGGTTATGGGTAACAACTTTCTTTAAAAGAATTTTCGGCATCTGAGCATGTGGGCCCGGGGGTGAATTTTAGGAATCTTGCAAATTAAGTTGGGTAATCACTTAAATGGTAGAATTATGAACCTTTGAGCATAGATTGATTAGTTTATGTAATGTTTGACTAGCTTCGAGTCGTTTGGCGTCAAATTTGGAGATTTGAGCGCATTCTTGAATTGGGAAGTAGGATTTGAGACGAGGTAAGTCTCCTTTCTAACCTTGTAAGAGGGAAATTACCCTATATGTAAACTAAATTAATATGTGTTATTGTTTGTGGGGGGGCACGTACGCACGGAGTGACGAGAGTCTGTACGTAGCTACTATTCCTGTTATGTCCGGGTAGTCTTAGTCTTACACCATTACTTGTTGATATGGTTATTGCTTTAAGTATATTGTTTTCCTTGAGAAGGGAGAAATGGAGTGTGCTTATTAAATATTTCAAAAGGAATTTAGAATTGAGGAAAAATAATAGGATCTTAAAAGTTTTCATTTGAATGTCGTATTTTGAAAAGAATGGGAGAGTACTATAAAACTTTATGAGATCTTTGTGTAACCGCATCACATGTATGATTCATGAGCGGGGTAATTCCTTAAATTTATGTTTGACCGCATCGCATGTATGATTCGCGAGCGGGAAAAATAGATGCATCTATGGTTCACGTCGTTCGACTCTCGGCAGTACACAGTTTAAATATTTTATTGAATCGGACCGTACGACCTCGGCATAATTGCGCATGCTAATTATTTGGAAATTCTCTATAATTTATTCTGCTTAAATGCCTTGAAACGTAAGTTGCTAAATGGTATTACTGAAATTTAAGTTATAATTATGAAAGAAGAACTAATCTTTTCCTGTTGTTGAACTGACAGTATCATTCATGATATCCATGCTTTGTATAATACTTTAATTACATTATTATTGGCCTAGTAAGTGTCAAGTCGACCGCTCATCACTACTTCTTCGAGGTTAGGCGGAATACTTACTAGGTACATATTATTTATGTACTCATACTACGCTTATGTACTTAATTGTACAGGATCTGAGCTGGTGCATCTAGTTACCCGCCCGGCGCACATACCTGATCTTGGACCGAGACTTTACAGTGAGCTGCCCTTTCTGAGCCATTCAGCAGCATGTCGGAGTGTTATACCCCATATATTTATACATGAAAGTACGCCATAAATAAATTGATGAATGCTCGAAAATGAGATGTTACATCCCGCATTTTTGTACGTTAAAGTTTCGTCCGTTAATCGACGTAAGTTCGGGAATGAGATTATTTTGGGATTATAAGTATTATGCTATTTCAAACAAGGGATAAGTAAATTCGTGAATGTGAGAGGGTAAACAAATCGAAGAAAATAAGTTTTGTCGAAGTTTGAAAATTTGGGATAAAATACGGTCCGAGCTATAATACCCCGTATTTATAGACTAGTATCATACAAGGTACCACATAACCATGATAGTAAGGTGTATAAAGTATGTTAAAAGTGAGTAGTATCTTAAATAATTTGAGATAATTCTTAATTATGTGGGTAATTGATTAATTATTGGATTTGTGGATAAATATTTAAGAGAGATTTGTTGGGTAATTATAAGGAGGGCAACATCCACGTGGGATTTTGGAAAGTTGGCAGCAGGTTGCCATCTAGTCATATGCTTAAGGAGGTAGTGGCTTATTTAGAGGAGTTTGTGGCTTAATCACCACATAAGTGGGGCCCACATCCCCTAAAATTAAAAGAATCCCTCTAAATCACTTGAGGGATATACATATATCTCTAATGAAAAGAAGAATGCTTCAGCAAAATTCATATAGGTGAAAGCAACGTGATTTACTTCATTCTATTGCAAATATTCATTCTCTTTTGGCGGGAGGTCCTTTCTCTATGAGTAGTTCAAAAGATGCTGACGATACTTTCTCTAATACACACATAGAAGATTTTGAAGACCAAGATAGACGGAGCACAGTACAATCTTTCTCAAGAATATCATACAGATGTTTCCCTACTTCGATCCGTCGTTATGTATTTTGTCGCAATTGACGTGTGATAGAGTGATTGTCAAGAGAATCAGCTCAGGTATGTTAAGGCTATCCCTTATTTCTTTTTGGCATGATCTATACGACACAAACGAAACAAGTAAATGCACAATTTCCATAAATGACTATATTCATAGAAATACTAGAGATGCTTATGTTCTTTATTCCCCATGTGTCATATTATTCTATTATCTGTTCGTGGGTCTCAGAAAATACGTAAATTGATAAAGTTTATTTCATGACTTTAATCAAAGGCATAATGGTCCTATTACGTTCCGAGAGATTTTATTGATGTATTTCATATGCATTTCATTCATTTATACATGTACACTGACACATGACCAAATGGCGTTATATACGCGTATATATGTATATTATATGTATATGGGATATGGAAAAAGGTTACGGCGTTATATGCGCACCACCACCTAATCAGCTGGTATACGTTGATGATTTTCCCACAGTGGTCGAGATGATATGATAGGATGCCTCAGAGCCTTGATGATGTTATGAACACATATACACATGCATGGTATGACATTTTATACGCATATCCATGACATTATAATTTAAATGATTCACAGAGCTATTCAGATATACATGTTGAGTCTTTTACTCCATGTTTCTCTCATGTTAATTGTTTACTGATTTTCATTCCTTACATGCTCGGTACATTATTTGTACTGACGTCCCTTTTGCCTGGGGACGCTGCGTTTCATGTCCGCAGGTCCCGATAGACAGGTCGAGAGTCTTCCAAGTAGGCTATCAGCTCAGCGGAAGATGTTGGTGTGCTCCATTTGCTTCGGAGTTGCTTGTTTGGTCAGTATGATTTAGACGTGTATTGTTTGGTATGGCGGGGCTCTGTCCCGACCTTTATGATAATTATGTATTCTTAGAGGCTTGTAGACAGATGTCATGTACGTAAAAGATTGTATGGCCTTGTCTGCCTATGTTCAGTGTATGAGTGGTTATTTTGGTCTTATAGGCCCATATGTCATATGTATAAGTTTTTATTCCCCCATGCTTTACTTTGGTTCATTTACCTATGATAGAATAATACGAAAGATACGTTATGTTGGTACTCGGTTGAGTAAGGTACCGGATGCCCGTCGCGGCCCATTGGTTTAGGTCGTGACACAGAGTTTCTCTTTTGTTTTTATCTGTCTATTCTATTTCAGACAGTAGGATAGTCATCTTTTGTATATTCTACTAGTTGCACATACACTTGTGACACCAGATCTTGGCACGTATTAGTAGACTTTGATTTTTGGGTTGTAATTCAATAGTTATAACTGCTTTTAAATATTTCCGTTTGTTTGCCTTAAAAATCCTTTTTTCATCAAATGCTTTAAATGTAAGTAAAGCTAAATACTGGAATTGTTTAATAAACAAAAATGGGAAATCACTATATTGTTCACTGTTGGCTTGTCCAGTAACGGTGCTGGACACCATCACGGCCTGACAATGAGTTGGGTAGTTACAAATAAAGTCACAAGCTTCTAAGAATTTATCCTCAATGTCTCTATATATCAGAGTCAAAAGAAAATAAGGAAGACAACATAATAATATAGAAGGGGACTTCGGAGTCTACAGATGCTGGCAGATATATCTCGAAGTTTCCACCTATGGCTAATTCACTAATGCCTGGTCTGATAAGAAGTATTTGGATCTGCACAAAAAGATATGCAGAAGCGTAGTATGAGTTGTCACGACCCAAAATCCACTAGTCGTGATGACACCTAACCCCACTCGCTAGGTAAGCCAACTAAACTATCCAATTTCAATTAACTTTTTAATAAGACAATTAAACAAAGGAATTATCTGAATCTTATACATTCCCCAAGGACTGGTAGTACAAATCATGAGCTTCTAAGAATAGAGTTTACAAAGCTGATATGAACTAAATACACTTTCTGTTTGAAAAGTACATAAACATAGTTTTAAAATCTAAGGCTACCATGAACAAGAGGCAGATATAACAGGGACGCAGGTACATCTTCCAATCCAACTCTCATCGAACACAACAACATCAGCATCTAAAATCTGTAGACAATGTGCAGGAAGTATAGTATGAGTACAACTTACCCCATGTACTCAATAAGTAACAAACCTAACCTTAGGTTGAAAGTAGTGACGAGTTGGAATATGGTCGGGTTCAACACCAATAGTCAACAACTATTTATAACAATGTAGAGCATATAAATAAGGAAGCAATTCAGAAATAAAATGCTCAGCTTTATCACAATTTCCCGAAAATAGTTCCGCTTTTCAAGAATAACAGTGAAAACCCAAATTCATTAACGAAATCATCGACAAGTATGAGATAATTTGAAAACTGTAAATTTTTCCAAAAATACTTTCCAAAATAAGTAAAATATTTCATTTCCTTTCCAGATAGCAAGTGTGAAATACCTCCCTATGCTCACATATCAATGTGTGTAAAAGTCATGAATGACGTGATAATGTACAACATGAGGAAAATGCGTCTCTATGCATGTATGTCATGTGTGTATGCCAATGCCATGTATCGCAGAGATAAATCATGTACTCGCACTCTTAGAGTACTCAATCTCACTGTGTCTCCCTTTTCACTCATCATGCTCAACCACTCGGTACTGTATATGGCCCATATGGCCCAGGGAATCCATCTCGAAATATATACAACACTGACTATAAGTCACCATGTACCGAGGAAAAAAGGCAATCCAACCCTGTGGAGAAATCCATCTCCAGGTAGTAAGTACTTCGGACAAATCCATGTCCTGGGAAACAAATCCCTCAATAGTATCATCCGCGCTCACTGGGGGTGTGTTACAGACTTCGGAAGGGCTCCTGCAGCCCAAGCGCTATCATAATCATCAATATAACCGTTGTGGCGTGCAGCCCGATCCCATAATTGTCTCTCATAATCAAGCTCTCAGCCTCACTCAGTCATCAATCTCTCCAGTCTCACCCACGGGCTCACACTCTCATGAAAACTGACCCAGAACAATGATATGATGTATCAATAAGTAACAACTGAGACTGGGATATGATATGAATGCATGAATATGACTGAGTACGAAATATCAATGAAATCAATGAGATGACAGCAAGCAACAACCTCTATGGGTCCTAACAATATCAGCATAAAGCCTAAATATGATATCTAGCATGATTGACAGCTTAGTTACTTTATCGCATGGTGTAAACACAGATATCAGCGAAAATAGAGCCACTATACAATGCCATGGAAATAATGGAATCACAATTCACAGGGTGCATGCCCACACGTCCGTCACCTAGCATGTGCGTCACCTCAATACCAATCACACAACATATAATTTGGGGTTTCATACCCTCAACACTAAGTTTAGAAGAGTTACTTATCTTGAACAAGCTAATTCCAACACCTAGCAAGCCAAGCGATGCTCCAAAAATATCATCACGCGCGTAGTGACCTCCGAATGGCTCAAAACTAGCCAAAAGCAACTCAGTTACATCAGAAAAAGCCCAACGGAGCAATTATAAATGATAAAGATCGAATTCTACATCAAATCCCAAATCCGGCCAAAAATCACACCGGGGCCCATGCCTCGAAACTCGACAAAACTCACAAAATCTGACAACCCATTCAATTACGAGTCCAACAATACTAGTTTCACTCAAATCCGACTCCAAATCGGTGTTCAAAACTCAAATATTCATATTATGAAACTTTAGGCCAAAACCCCCAATTTCCTCTTTACAATTCATCAAGCACTTGCTAAAATCGAAAATAGATTCATGGAATATAATCAAAACTGAATAGAGAACACTTACCCCAATCCTTGTAATGAAATGTGCTTCAAATATCGCCTCAATCCGAGTCCCACATCTCAAAATATGAAGAAAGAACTAAAACCTCGATTTTTATAACTCTGCCCAGCTATTCTGCATTTGCGGTCAAATTGTCGCATATGCGACAATCGCTTCTGCGGTACTTCCTCGCTTCTGCGAAACAGCCTCACTCAGCAAAACCTCCCACCTGCAGTCCTTAAGCCGCATCTGCGATCGCGCTTCTGCGCACTTGAACCGCATCTGCAGTTGCGCATGTGCGTCCAAGCACCCGCACCTGCGATCCTCACGCCCAGCTGCCTTTCTCGCTTCTGCGATGACATTGCCATTTTTGCGGCTCCGCACATGCACTCAACACTCCGCAGGTGCGATCAAACCAGAACTAGAAAATCTTCAACAATTCAACATGGAATGAAAATGATCCGAACCTCATCTGAAACTTACCCCGAGCCACTCGGGACCCCGTCCAAATATACTAACAAGTCCCATAACATAACACGGACCTACACGAATCACACCTCAATTCGAAATCATTGAACTTTGAAACTTCAACTTCCACAACCGATGCCGAAACCTATCAAATCACGTCCGATTGACCTTAAATGTTGCACATAAGTCACATTTGACATTACGGACCTGCTCCAACTTTCGGAATCGTAATCCGACCCCGATATGAAAAAGTCCACACCGGGTCAAACTTTCCAAAATTCTAACTTTCGCCATCGCAAGCCAAATTCCACTACGGACCTCCAAACCACAATTTGGACGCGCTCCTAAGTCCAGAATCACCCAACGGGGCTAACGGAACCATCCGAAAATCCAATCCGAGGTCAAATACTAAAAAGTCAAAACTTGGTCAAACCTTTCAAATTTGAAGCTTCTAGCTGAGAATCATTCCTCCAAATTAATTCTGAATAACCTGAAAGCCAAAACCGACGATTCACATAAGTCATAATATATCCTACGGGGCTACTCATGCCCTCAAACAATCGAGCGAAGTGCAAATTCTCAAAACGGCCGGTCGGGTCGTTACATCCTCCCCCACTTAAACATACGTTCGTCCTCGAACGTGCCCAGAGTTGTTCCAAGAGCCATCAAATCGCTGTGTAACCTTACCATGCACATACCCGGGGTTGATCCCACGTCACCCTATCCCATATAGGTCTGATAACACAACATGACTGCAATTTCTTAATCCAACCTAGCCCATAAGCCTTAGAATCTAATTTCCACATCCGAAATTTTTGATAAGATCAGAATCTCGCATCTACACACTGTATAATTCTGAACAAGTTGAATCCAGTCATAGCCATAACTCAAGGTGAAATCACATGATATACCACATAACTCAAACACTCATAGCGATAATTTCTAATCACAATAGCTGCTCAAAACAACCCAATACCGGTAATAAACCTCTTATCAAACAAAGCCTCGTTCTAACACCTTCATATACTGCCAACGATGAAAGAAACACGCAGAAACTCATAACCATTCGCCAGATCAACAAGTTGTGGAACTCCCTCTCCTTCGATAAGAACTATAGCAAATTTCTAAGCCGATCAACATCAATATCCTTCCAAATATACCGCAATCAGATCCGATAGCACCCATTCTAGTACGATGACCTCATCCCATCTAACATAATCACTCTAGTGACACGACACATCAATACAGCTTAAAGTAACAACCCGTGCACCAAATAGCAACATTCCAAATGTACTCAATCCTGAAAATGCCTCAAACGAGAGAGTTGTCCCGCCAGCTTAACAAGTACCATCACAACACCATGCTAAGAGCCTAGCACACACCGTAGAACCAAAACACACGAATAAAACACAAAGGATCATATCTCAACATAACTTCGCTGCAATGCGTGACCCCATCCAAATACTGGTCCATATTATATACCTCGATCCACCTTGCTCAAAATCAATAACCACGCGAAATTCGACATCAAGTACCCAAAGTGAATTACCATATCCACGGAGAGAAAATAACACAATACCACAATCCGGAAAGAACATAGCCAGTGCGCAATCAATCATGCAATACCCAAATACTCATCTCGCTCAAATTTCGGTATAAAGCTCAAATAGAACTGTACCATATGTGTGTATAACCAATGAATCACAACTACTCGTGGTATAGAAGAGTAATTCACAAATCATTTCAGAATACGAATAAGCTCAACAACAACCGAATGGCACATCCCTCAACAATGGCAGTATGGAGCCAACCAATCCGACTCGGTGCAGAACACACATCCATATTGGGCCTACCAATGAACCGCAAATCAACTCTTGTCACCCACAATAGATAAATAACCCTCCAAAAGTCCACAATAACTGAATCACAACACATACTATCTTATGACTAACCTTGGTTACGTTTTCACAGTCCACAACCATAAAACAATCTACTCATGAGAACTCCCAGTCCCCAAATCCATAGAACACACGAATCACCATATCTGATGTCAACTCTACCGCCTGAATATCTAACACTTCTCCAATACACGATCATCCTACGAGAAATACTTCTATAATTCTTCTGTGCCACAAAGAAAAATTTGAACATTAGCAGTCGATCAAACAAGAGAGTGCCGCAATACCAATGAAGTATCCATAAATCAAAACACATTGCCCCTTCTGAAATGTATACTCTCTTCAAGCCATACCAGATAGTAATATCATTTACCTAGTCATCCGAAACTGTCCATGCTGCCTAAGGACTCATGACATTCCCTTCAAAATTGAACTGTGACCTTACACATGCAATTCTCAATCCTACACAATACACCGCATATACCATGCCATCTTACAAATAATACGAGAGTTTCGTAATCCACTCCAAGTCACAAGCAACTGCATACTTAATTAGCCAAGAACTTTCCATTTGATCCCATCCAGGAGAAAATTACTATACATCACATGCTCCTCACGCCAGTAGGAAATATACATCTCTAACCGTGGTAGAAACCATCAAGAACTCTCTGAATTCCATTTGCACAAACCAAACCGTCAGGACTGAACCCCTCTAACTCAACCAGACTACGCAGGCCGTCAAAACCCAAGAGTATCGCCACAAAACACCTGTAGAAACTCACTACATCATAAGCACCAAAAGAGCCAATCGCATCTGTTACCATGCTGATCCAACCCGTTACTAAACTGTCCAAATTCTCCGAGTTCCTTCTGAATTACCTTCAAATTGATACTCTTCATTGCCATAATACTTCAATCCTCAACCCAAGACTCACTACACGAGACCCTAGCATAAAACCACACCGCCCTAAGGCTCATAAGCCGCTGAATGCTCTCTTAAGTACCACAAAAGTACCACAATCGAGATACCCACTTTGAAGAGACCCTTCTGTGAATTTCAAGTTGTTCATATTGCCTTCCTGATACTGAAATGTAGAATCCACAATAATGTAGAAATATTGTGAGTCTCGACACCATCCAGTATAACCCTCTAATTGTATCCATGCACAAATCCGCAAAATTCTCAACTGCCACATTTAAATCCTGCATCCATTAGAACCATGTTTTAGAGTCTTCCACTCTACTAAGGTCTCAATTAAATTGATCAAGCAAACTGAATGACCTGTGCCCCATTAGCACAACAAAACCCAAGGAAGTAATCCACTCTTCTAAGCGACCGAGTGAATCCCTACACCATGCACGCTACATCCTTTACAAATAATAACTCAATCATCCAATGTTTCTCATATACCCATAAAGCATAACACAACCCTTATCCAAAATTTCCTTTACTCGAGCCACCCTCGATCTCAGCCTCTGTAAGCCACAACTGATTCACCAGTATACCTCAAACTGAAACCAATACAACATATAACCGCGCAATCAACCCGTCGATAGCAGACTCACGCAGTTGGCTCAAGGCCAAGGAATAAAGCATCTGATAACTTGTAATAGCCACCCCCAAACTGGCATAACACCGCAATAGGATTCAACTAAATCCTTCCTAAGCTCATGTAACACAAACCACATAATACCTCAAATCATTTGCAACTTCGCATTCATCCTCGTAACAGTCAAACCAACTTTCACAAGCGATCCAATATCGAATTGCACTACATATAATTTACTGGTAAAAGAGAACTCTCAATAAAACAACATAGGGATCACACAACCTCAGGACATCCTGTAGGAGATAACCCACCTGCTTAGCCTCAAACTGAGACCTTTTTGTACCCTTCCACAGTCATAACTATTATGCAACCACTTAATCTTCCTGAACTCCTCAACTAAACTACATGAAAAGGATCCTTCAACACACCCATAACTCTAGACTATACGTCAAATCAAGATGGAAATCAAGCACAAAATAGTTCTTTTTACACCTCAAGCAAGCCCTTCTCGTCACATTCAAATCATATGAACACATCTCGTAGTCACATCATACTCATCACGTAGCCATCCAGCCACCAATTCCACTAATAGGGACACTACCGAACACATAAATCCAAAATCACATGCTCACGCAGTCAACACCTCAGTGCTCCAGCTACAGTCAAAACCCAACCTCAAGTCCCCCCGATTGGTCCATCATCAACACACAGAAATCATATCTTGTCCTCATCCAGGAAATCACCAGCCGTCGATGCACAACCAATACCGAGCGCTCACGTGCGCATACAAATGTATGGAAGGAATTCGAAGGATTATGCCTCAAGCTGAATCAATGCCGCACGATAATGAAAGAAAGATGGGAAGTATATCCTAAATGTCCCGTAGCCTCTTGAAGATAGGTATGGATGTCATCATACCGATCTGCAAGACTATACTAGACACTTGCTCATGACTTGTAGAACCTATGAACCTAGAGCTCTGATACCAATCGGTCACGACCCAAAATTCACTAGTCGTGATGGCACCTAACCCAACCCGCTAGGCAAGCCAACTAAACTATCTAATTTCAATTAACTTCTTAATAAGACAATTAAACAAAGGAATTATCTGAATCTTGTACATTCCCCAAGGAATGGTAGTACAAATCATGAGCTTCTAAGAATAGAGTTTACAAAGCTGATATGAACTAAATACACTTTCTGTTTGAAAAGTACATAAACAGAGTTTTAAAATCTAAGGCTACCATGAACAATAGGCAGCTATAACAGGGATGTAAGTACATCTTCCAATCCAGCTCCCATCGAACACAGCAATATCGGCATCCGAAATCTTCACGCAATGTGCAGGAAGTGTAGTATGAGTACAACCGACTACATGTACTCAATAAGTAACAAACCTAACCTTAGATTAAAAGTAGTGACGAGCTGGAATATGGTCAGGTTCAATACCAATAGTCAACAACTATTTATAACAATGTAGAGCATATAAATAAGGATGCAATTCATAAATAAAATACTCATCTTTATCACAATTTCCCGAAAATAGTTTCACTTTTCAAGAATAACAGTGAAAACCCAAATCCTTTACCGAGATAGTCGAAAAGTATGAGATAGTTTGAAACTGTAAATTTTTCCAAAAATCCTTTCCTCAATAAGTACGATGTTTCATTTCCTTTCCAGAAAGCAAGTCTGAAATACCTCCTTATTCTCACATATCAATGTGTGTAAAAATCATGAGTGACGTGATACTGTACAATATGAGGAAAATGCATCTCTATGTATATATGTCATGTGTGCATGCAATGCCATCTATCTCAGAGATGAATCATATACTCACACTCTCAGAGTACTCAATCTCACTGCTTCTCACTTTCCACTCATCATGCTCAACCACTCGGTACTGTATATGTCCCAGGGAAATCCATTCCGGAATATATACAACACTGACTATAAGTCACCCCGTACCGAGGAAAAAGGGCAATCCAACCCTGTAGAGAAATCCATCTCCAGGAAGTGCTTCGGAAAAATCCATATCTAGGGAAATCTATCCCTCAATAGTATCATTCACGCTCACTGGGGGTGTGTTACAGACTCCGGAGGGGCTCCTACATGCCAAGCGCTATCATAATCATCAATATAACTGTTGCGGCGTGCAGCCCGATCCCATAACTGTCACTCATAATCAGGCTCTCGGCCTCACTCAGCCATCAATCTCTCTAGTCTAACCCACGGGCTCACAATGTCATGAAAATTGACCCGAAACAATGATATGATGTATCGATAAGTAACAACTGAGACTGAGATGTGATATGAATACATGAATATGACTGAGTACGAAATATCAATAAAATCAATGAGATGACAACAAGCAACGACCTCTATGGGTCCTAACAATATCAGCATAAAGCCTAAACATGATATCTAGCATGATTGACAGCTCAGTTACTTTATCACATGGTGAAAACACAGATATCAACGAAAATAGGGCCACTATACCATGCCATGGGAATAATGGAATCACAATTCACAGGGTGCATGCCCACATGCCCGTCACCTAGCATGTGCATCACCTCAATACCAATCACACAACACGTAATTTAGGGTTTCATACCCTCAGCACTAAGTTTAGAAGAGTTAATTATTTTGAGCAAGCCAATTCCAATACCGAGCAAGCCAAGCGATGCTCCAAAAGTGCCATCACACACGTAGCGACCTCCGAACGACTCAAAACTAGCCAAAAGCAACTCAGATACATCAAAAAAAGCCCAAGGGAGCAATTACAAATGATAAAGATCGAATTCTACATCAAATCCCAAATCTGGCCAAAACTCACATCGGGGCCCATGCCTCGAAACTCGATAAAAATCACAAAATACAACAGCCCATTCAATTACGAGTCCAACAATACTAGTTTCACTCAAATCCAACTCCAAATCAGTGTTCAAAACTCAAATATTCATATTATAAAACTTTAGGCCAAAAACCCCAATTTCCTCTTTAAAATTCATCAACCAATTGCTACAATCAATAATAGATTCATGGAATATAATCAAAACTGAGTAGAGAACACTTACCCCAATTCTTGTGATGAAATTCGCTTCAAAAATAGCCTCAATCCGAGTCCCACATCTCAAACTATGAAGAAAGAACCAAAACCTCGATTTTTATAACTCTGCCCAGCTATTCGGCATTTGCGGTCAAATTGTCGCATCTGCGACCACCGCTTCTGCGGTAATTCCTCGCTTCTGCGAAATAGCCTCACTCAGCAAAACCTCGCACCTGCGGTCCTTAAGCCGATTCTGCAATCACGCTTCTGCGCACTTGAACCGCAGCTGCGGTTGTGCAGGTGCGTCCAAGTACTGCCGCTTTTGCGATGGCACTGCCATTTTTGTGGCTCCGCACCTGCGCTCAACACTCCGCAGGTGCGGTCATACCAGAACCACAAAATCTTCAGCAATGCAACATGGAATGAAAATGATCCGAACCTCGTCTGAAACTCACCCGAGCCACTCGGGACCCCGTCCAAATATACCAACATGTCCCATAACATAACACAGACCTATTCGAGGCCTCAAAACACACATAACAACATCGAAATAATGAATCACACCTCAATTCGAAATCATTGAACTTTGAAACTGCAACTTCTACAACTGATGCCGAAACCTATCAAATCACGTCCGATTGACCTCAATTTTTTCATACAAGTCACATTTGACATTACGGACCTGCTTCAACTTCCGGTATCGGAATCCGACCCCGATATCAAAAAGTCCACTCCCGGTCGAACTTTTCAAAATTTCAACTTTCGCCATTCCAAGCCAAATTCTACTATGGACCTCCAAACCACAATCCGGATGCGCTCCTAAGTCCAAAATCACCCAATGGGGCTAGCGGAACCATCAGAAAATCCAATCCGAGGTCAAATACTTAAAAGTCAAAACTTGGTCAAACATATCAAATTTAAAGTTTCTAGCTGAGAATCATTCATTAAAATCAATTCTGAATAACCTGAAAGCCAAAACTGACGATTCACATAAGTCATAATACATCCTACGGAGCTACTCATAACCTCAAACAACCGAGGAAGTGCAAATGCTCAAAATGACCGGTCGGGTCGTTACATGAGTACACCACAACGGTACCCTGTAAGTGCCAAGCCTAACCTTGGTAGAGTAGTGACGAGGTCAGGTCAGGCCCTACTGGAATAATAAAAGACAAGGTGAAAAGTTTAACAATATAAAAAAAATGACAATGAAAATGAATCAAGTAAGTGGTATGTCACAATTTAACTTCACAGAATAAGGACAAATAATACCTCGCGAAAAGAAAACAGAAATTTACAACTTTAAAGGAAATCACCAAAATAACCAAAGGCAAATGTAGCCATAAAATAATATCAACAAGGGCACTCCCGAGGTACCGCCTCGTTGTCCCAAATCATAAATAAATTCATAATATCTCATTTCCTTATATTACCGCGGGAGCCTTGACATTTAATTTTAAAGAAAATATTTTTTCCGAAATAGCATCCCGCGATTTAGCCACCCTTATCACACCGCATGACTTCTAGTAGTTCCCCTACTAGCTATGCGTATCCAGACACCCTTATCTCACCGCATGTGTTTCAACACCCAGACCTTATACCACCACATGCGTATCAATATCACAATATATCATAATTTGCACATCAAGTGCCCAAATATTTCAACTTGCCAAAATAAATCAACAACAAGAATATTTTCCACAATAAGGAGCTCACGACTCAATCACAATGAGTACAAAATCTCACAAAATATTTAGGAATGAATAACTCAGCAAAATTAATATTTCACAAATTAAACACCTTGCATTAATATCAAATTTTTAAATATAAAATACTTCATTTTAATAATATTTAAATTAAGAATTCCAACCTTCAAATAATGCACAAAACAAAAGAAACAGAGTTTCAACTAAACGGGTAAAAACACTTAGCAGGAACAGGTCAGACAGATTTAAAATACGAAAACATATTAATGATGATGAATATAACGGAATAAAATAATTTAGTTAATATGAAATCGTGATTCACACAATTTAAAGACATAATCTTCCACATTTTGCCCGTGTACACACTTGTCACCTCGTGTACACGACTTTCAACACATCAAAATTTTCATATCAATACCGATCATAAGGGGAATTTCCCCCACACAAGGTTAGACAAGTCACTTACCTCAATCCGAGCAAATTCTTTATTCCGATAAACCTTTTTCTCGTGATTCGGCCTCCGAACGCCTCGAATCTTAGTCAAAATAATTCGATACAATCAACACGAGGTATATGAATCAATTCTATATGAAAATGCTAAATTTGACAATATAAATCCGAAATTAACTCAAAAATCAATAGTGAGGCCCACATCTCGGAACCCGACAAAAGTTATAAAATATGAATGCCCATTCAACCACGAGTCCAACCATACAAAAATTATCGAATTCCGACATCAGATTGACCTTCAAATCTTCATTTTATATTTTTGAAAGATTTTATAAAAATCTTATTTTTCTTCTATAAATTCACGGATTCATGATGTAAACGAGTATGGAATCATGAAATATAATCAATATAGGATAAGGAACACTTACCCCCAATGTTTTCCCGTGAAAATCACCCAAATATCGCCTAAACCGAGTTTCCCAAACTCAAAAATAAGTAAAAATAGCAAAACTTCCTGTTTTATGGGGTTTTAATGTCCGTGGCGCCATAGGTGGGGTGGGGCGCTGTCTGTGGCGCCGTTTCCAGAAATTCAGATGTCCCAGCTCCAGGGATAGTGCCCCACGCTACCCTGGACGCTGACGACGACGGAAAATATTTTCCGACACGGAAATGGGCATAACTCTCTCATACGATGTCTGAATTAAATGATTCTTTTTTCTATGGCTCTGAAATTTCAATACGGATCTAATTCTTCAATAAAAACTGAATTTGGAGCTTATTTACTTAATATGATACCACTTATTCTCTAAGAAATGACGTCGAAACATCCTACATTCGATGCCGAAACCTAGCAAATCAAGTCCGATTGACCTCAAATTTTGCACACAAGTCATAAATGATATAACAGACCTATTCCAAATTTCTAGAATCAGATTCTGACCCCGATATTAAATAGTCAACTCCCCGGTCAAACTTTCAAAAATTTAACTTTTTCCATTTCAAGCTAAATTTTACTACGGTCTTCCAAATAATTTTCCGGACATGGTCCTAAGTCCAAAATCATCATACAGAGCTATTGGAATCATCAAAAATTAATTTCGGAGTCGTTTGCACATAAGTCGACATCCGGTCACTATTTCAACTTAAACTTTATACCTTGGAACTAAGTGTTCCAATTCATTCCTAAATCCTCACCAAACCTAAACTAATCACCCCGACAAGTCACATAACAACTGTAAAGCATACATTGAGCAGTAAATTAGGGAATGGGGCTACAACTCTCAAAATGACCGGTTGGGTCGTTATATCCTCCCCACTCTTAAACAAATGTTCGTCCTCGAACGAGTTTAGAATTATACCTGGAGTGGTGAAAAGATGAGGATAGCAGCTATGCATATCATGCTCGGTCTCCCAAGTCGCCTCCTCAACCGGATGACCCCTCCACTGTACTTTTACTGAAACAATGCTCTTCGATCTTAGATTTCTAACCCATCTGTCCAAAATGGCCACTGGCTCTTCAACATAAGATAGATCCTTATCCAACTGGACTGAGCTGAAGTCTAACACATGAGATGGATCGCCGTGATACTTCTAGAGCATGGAAACATGGAACACTGGATGAACTGTAGAGAGGCTAGGTGGTAGTGCAAGTCTGTAAGCCACTTCTCCAACTCTCTCAAGAATCTCAAAAGGTCCGATATACCTCGGGCTCAACTTGCCCTTCTTTCCGAATCTCATAACACCCTTCATAGGCTAAACTCGAAGCAAGACCAGCTCACCAACCATGAATGCAACATCACGAACTTTCCGATTCGTATAAACCTTTTGTCTAGATTGGGCTATACGAAGCCGATCCTGAATCAATTTAACCTTTTCCAAAGCATCTTAAACCAAGTACATACCCAATAGTCTAGCTTCGCCCTGCTTGAACCAACCCACTAGATACAGGCACTGCCTACCATATAAGGCCTCATACGGTGCCATTGACTGATAACTGTTGTTGTAAGCAAACTCCGCAAGTGGAAACAATGGATCCCAAGCACCCCTAAAATCTATCACACAAGAACGAAGCATATCCTCTAGTATCTGAATAGTGCGCTCGGACTTCCCGTTTGTCTGAGGGTGAAATGTTATACTCAACTCTACCCGAGTACCCAACTCCCGTTGTACGCTCTCCATAACCGTGATATAAACTGCGTAACCCGGTCAGAGATGATAGATACCAGTACGCCATAAAGCCTAACAATCTCGCTAATGTAAATAGCCAGCTGCTCTGAAGAGTAAGTAGTAACCACAGGAATGAAATGAGCTGACTTGGTCAATCTATCCACAATCACCCAAACTGCATTGAATTTCCTCCGAGTCCGTGGGAGCCCAACAACGAAATCCATAGTGATCTGCTCCCCTTTCCATCCTGGAATTTCTAACCTCTGAAGCAATCCACCTGGTCGTTGATGCTCATATTTCACCTGTTGACAATTTAGGCAGCGGGAGACATACTCTAATATGTCTTTCTTCATTCGCCTCCACCAATAGTGCTGCCTCAAATCCTAATACATCTTCGCGTCACCTGGATGAATGGAGTACCGCGAACTGTGAGCCTCATGGAGAATCAACTCATGCAAACCATCTGCATTAGGCACACATAGCCTCCCCTGCATCTGTAATATACCGTCATCTCCAATAGTGACTTCTTTAGCATCACCGTGCTGAACTGTGTCCTTAAGGACAAGAAGATGGGGGTCATCATATTGACGCTCCCTGATACGATCATACAGAGAAGACTGAGAAACCACACAAGCCAAAACTCGGCTCAAGTCGGAAACATCCAATCTAACAAACTGGTTGGCTAAGGCCTGAGCATCCAAGGCTAAAGGCCTCTCTGCTACTGATAAGTATGCTAAGTTGCCCAAACTCTCTGCCTTACGACTCAAGGCATCGGCTACCATATTGGCCTTTCCGGGATGATATAGAACGGCGATATCATAATCCTTAAGCAACTCCAACCACCACCGTTGCCGCAAATTAAGATCCTTCTGTTTAAACAGATGATGTAGACTCCGGTGATTGGTATAAACCTCACAATGGACACCGAACAAATAATGCCGGCAAATCTTCAAGGCATGAACAGTAGCTGCTAACTCAAGGTCATAGACCGGATAATTCTTCTCATGTACCTTTAACTGTCTGGATGCATAGGCAATCACCCTACCGTCTTGCATCAACACTGCGTCGAGATCAATGAGCGACGCATCATAATGCACAGTATAAGACCCTAAACCTGTAGGCAATACCAATACTGGGGATGTAGTCAAAGTTGTCTTAAGCTTTTGAAAGCTCTCCTCATATTCCTCGGTCCACCTGAACGGAGCACCCTTCTGGTCAATTTGGTCATAAGTGCAGCAATAGAAGAGAAACCCTCTACAAATCGGCGATAGTACCCCGCCAAACTAAGAAAACTCAGGATCTCAGTAGCTGATTACGGTAAAACCACCCATAAGCAACATGGTTAGATAATCTATTAGAACTTTGAAATTGACTAACAATGAGGCCGAATATGAGGCCATAATTGTAGGTCTCAAACTAGCCAAAGGCTTAGGAGCGGAGGTGATCGAAGCCAAATGCGACTCCCTCCTCATAGTAAATGAGGTTAACGGAACCTTCGAAGTCAGGGAAGAACGAATGCAAAGATACCTATATAAGTTACAAGTAAATTTGCACCGATTTAAGGAGTAGACTTTGCAACATATGCCTCGAGATCAGAATAGTGAGGTTGATGCCCTCGCAAACTTAGGGTCATCAATCGAGAACAACGAGCTGGATCGAGGGCCGTTGTGCAACTCATAAGGTCAGTAGTCGAAGAAGGCCACGGCCACGCCGAGAAATAAATACATAGAGTATTTGAAAACTGAAAATCTTCCATTAGATCCGAAAGAATCGAGGGCCCTGTGCACAAAGGCGGCACGATTCACCTTGTCCGAAGATGGAACCTTGTTCAGAAGAATGTCTGATGGTCCATTAGCAATATGTTTGGGACCAGGAGACATCGAGTATGTTCTAAGGAAATTTCACGAGGGCACTTGCAAGAATCACTCAAGTGTCGAATCATTGGTTCAGAAGGTAATCAGAGCTGGTTATTACTGGATCGACATGGAAAAATATGCAAACGAATTTGTTCGAAAATGTGACAAATGCCAAAGGCATGCAGCAATGATTCACCAACCCGGGGAATTGCTCCATTCGATCTTGTCACCATGGCCATTGGATGAAAGGCGCGAAACAACCCTCATCCAACTAGTCGCCCAAAAGCAACGGATCGAGAGATACTACAATCGAAGATCCAACCTTCGATATTTTAATGTCGGGGAATTAGTGTTGAGAAATGCCACCCTCAACACCCGAAATCCCAATGAAGGGAAATTGAGTCCGAATTGGGAAGGACCATACCAAATTCTCGAGGTCACCAGAAAAGGGTCCAACAAGCTCGGAACGATGAATGGGAAACAACTACCTAGCAATTGGAACATATCTCACTTGAAACGGTACTACTGCTGAGGTACGCCTTTTTTCTATTCCTTTTCTTTTTTCAAATTAACACTTGCAGGTGGTCGACAAGAAACGACGATGGATTTGTTTAGCAAACGGCACAAAGTCTTTAGGTCTGAAAGTACGTGTTGCACTCTTTTTTCCTCAGACCGATTTTGTCCCAAATGGATTTTTTGATGAGATTTTTAACGAGGCAATGATGAATCGTGCTAACTTAGAATTAAGCCCGATTACGAATCAGTATCAGAGATCCATTCGACATTATCCGAGGTTCCTTTGCAATCAACCTCGAATACTGGGGGGGCTACCTTCGGATATGCGTTATCTTCGAATCAACTCTAGAAAGAAAACTACTTCATAAAGAGAGGATCTCGATATAAAAGATTTATTGTAAGGGTCAAACGGCCAAATCCAATCGTGCCCATATAGATTGCTCGAACCCTGTTTCGATCGAGAATAAAGAGAACCATGTTCCTTACAAACATCTTATGCTGTAAAAAAAAATAAAAAATTATTTTCTCTCTTTACAAAGAGCTTCGTACTTCTGAATATAAACAAGACCAAGGGCAATACTTAACTGGAAAACGAACGATCTCTCCCCCACTCGGGGAATGACATCTGAATCAAACAGCCCAAGTCATCGGGCCTCGGGAGCAAATGACCTAATATGCAACGCCCCGATTTCTAAAAGTCATGGCCACCCCACTCGAGAACTATTATCTCGGGCAAGCCCAGATAAACGGGAAAACAAGCCCAATGGGTAGCTCCCAAACTAAAAGGCTACAACCAATTTAATACGACTCGGAGACGTCCGAAATCCGTAACAAAAATAGGCCTTTGAAAAATATAAATTCTTTCACAATCGGTTCTAAAGGATACCCTCGGCAGAATCTCAAACTTAAGATGTTTTCCGAGAAAAACTTTGATAACATCAAACCCCAATAACGCCTTAACCCAGAAAGGAAATAAAGGCAATGTTTGTTCGAACCATCGAACACAACCTTATTATTTCATGCTAAGGCATTTTCAACCTTTGTAAATATAAATAAAGCAAAGGAAAAATACGAGTGCCGAAAGGGAAAGAAAAGCCTTATATTTATAAACAACAGTTTTTTACAAAGGCCAAATCGGCCAAAAAACGGCCTCGGAAAAAATTCAAAAGAAAAAATAAAAAGTCCTAAGAGTCTTGGTCTTCATCAGAGGCCGCATCTCCATCCTCGGGATCTTCTCGGTCTTCGGATTTGCTTGAACTCACGGAGTCTTCCTCAGGGAAGGCCATCTTTCGGGCCCTGGCTTCCTCTACTCTGGCCTTTTCTACCTCAACCATGATATCGAAGCCTTGGGCCTGAACCCCTTCGAGGGCTTCCCTTAGAGCCTGCCATTTCTCATGTTCAACCATGCCCTTGGACTTGGCCTGATTGACTTCAACATCAACTCTAAACTGGGCCACTTTAGCATTAGCTCTTTTATTGGCCACGACCATCTCAGCTCTGGCTATGGCCACCTCGGATCTGGCCACTTTGAGTTCATCGGCCAAACTTGCCTTATCAGAAACGGCCAAATCTAACTGACATTAAAGCTCTTTGATCTTCTCGACGTACACCGAGGCCTTCTCTTTTTCATCTTGGAGCTGGGCCATGGCCGACACCAATTGAGCTTGGACGGTCTCCTTTTTCGAGGCTATAATGTCCATGTTCTTTTTGAATTCTTCCGCCTCGGCCTGTATCGCATTCACCTACATTTGGAGCCGTCCGATTTGTTCGAGCCTCTGTCGGACCTACAGAATTAGATCATTAGTAGTTATCTTCAATTCATCTTCACTATCATGAAGCACTCGAAATACCTGCTCAGCTATCTCGGCATGCTCATCCCAAGCAGTTACCAAATCTTCCTGAAGCTTCTCACTAAGAAGCTTGTAGGTGTCACCCTTCTCGGTGAGGTCATCCTACGGCCGTGAATTGGTCCACCAGTTTTGGGCTCGATGAAGACCCGATAGCACCCGACCATGATACTTTCTTTGGTACTGGTAATCCACCAAACCCGAAAATATCCTCCGAGGCAGTGGACTCGAGCCCATCCAAAAATCCATGGATATCAGTTGCCCCCTGAATACCCTCGTAAGATCAACTTTCCAACATGTTGGCCTCACGGATCATAGCGTCTGAAATATATGGGGAAACAGAAATATCGACCATCCCGAGCTCGTCCCTCGAGACATCTTCCGCTGCCCGAGAAGCCTCACCTCCGGTCTCTCCTTTGACCATCTCAGCTCGGGACGGAGTGGCCTCAACTTTTTCTGGTTCAGCAGTTATGGCCAGAATTCCCTCACCAACCTCCACCGATTCGGAGGATTTTTGTATCAGAACATTAGCCCGCACACATGCTACTTCCTCTTTTCCTTCTTCGGGCTCATCCCTTAATCGGCGGATCAGGTCCGAAGGCATAATACCGGAGCCCCCTGGACTTGCGAGACTTCCTCTCCGGTTTTTTCTTTTTCGAGACCGGGGAACTCGGAGCCCCTTTTCTCTTCTTCTCTTTGACCTTCTTCGGAGCAAGTACTTCTTCGTCACCAGATGGGGGCCTTATGGCAACGTCCTTCCCAAGGCCTACAAAGGAAAAAAAGGGAATAAGCAAGAGAAGAAGATCAAACGATAACTGTTCTAAGAAAGAAACTTACCATGACTACGGGCCTCCCATCAACCCTTTGATAATTACATCCAAGCACGCTCGGAGTATGGTCTCTACAACACCAGACCTTCAACCCATTGTTTAATTTCAGGAATCGGTTCCTGCATCTGGGCCACAAGTATAATAACATAGAAAAAGTAGATAAAGAAAATGAAAAGAAGATCCACAAAATGGAACGTTCAAAGGGGAATACTACTCACGATTCATATTTCATTTCTCAGGAAACGACATGTCTTCAGCAGGGATCATGTCCGAAGTCCTGATTCAAACAAATCAGCCCATCCAGCCTTGGTCACGAGTCTCGTCTATACTCGAGAACAGGGCTTTGGTTACTCGGCGAGCAAGCTTAATTAGCCCTCCTCGATAGAGTCGGGGACTGTAAAGGCGCATAAGGTGATCGAGGGTGAAAAGACACCCCTCGATTTTGCTCGAGAAGAATTGGAGGATAATCACTATTCTCCAAAAAAAATGATGGATCTGGCCAAGGGTCACGTCGTATCTCTTGTAGAAGGCGAAGATGACAGGGTCTAAGGGACCCAACGTGAAGGAGTAAGTGTAAACACTTAAGAACCCCTCCACGTGGGTAGTAATCGATTCTTCAGGCGATGGGACTACCACATGCTTTTCGCCCTAGTTGCATTCCTTTTTCACTTTGTCGAGGATTTTGTTAGTGATTGAACACATGTACCTCGAGATCGGCTCACATCGGCTCGGTACCGAGGAGGCTTTTTTGACCTTAAAGTCAATGACGGTTGAGTACCATACCATAACGAATTCCTCAGGGTGGGGCTCCGCCGCATCCTCACCACCGGCGGGTCGTGATGAAGAAAAGGCCTCTTTTTGCGGCACTATTTTGGAGGTTTTCGCCATTGATGAACAAGGGAAAATAGAATTAGGATGGTATGCGGTTTAATTGGAGTTCTAGAAATTTGGGTGTGAAAATTATAAAGCAAAGAGATATTCTGAAGAAGATTCAAGATCAGAGAAGAAGCTTTGAGTGAAAAGTTTGAATAAGAAAATATTGGGTTCAAGGTTGTTGGCGACGGTTCGGAACCGGTAATGGCCGACCAACAACTGACATGTATTTAATGCCTTGATAACTGGACCAACGGAACGTTTTGTCGCATACGTCATAATCGGGCTCGTCGCTCACATCATTATCCATCAAGTCGGAGTTCGAAAATTCATATCGTTTCTCACCATCTTCTTTCCGAGAAATGAGGGGACTATCTGTATACGGTCAAAACCGAGCTTGCCCTTCATATGACTAATCGAGACTGAAGCATGATAGATCAAGGTTCAACCTCGTATAATATCAAGCTATATATGATGTGAAGTAAGGTTGCCGAGCTCGTGACCCAGAGACCGACCAAGATCAAGATCGAGATCGAGCAAAATAGAGATTGGGCGAGACCAAGCAAAATAGAGACTGATTGAGATCGGTCAAGATTGAGACCGAGCAGAATAGAGACCGGTCGAGATCAGTCAAGATTGAGACCGAGCAAAATAGAGATCGATCAAGATCATGATCATCCAAGATCGAGATCGAGCCAAAAAATAAAAAAGCCGGTATATCCGCAATCAGGGGGAGAATCTCAGCGAAAATTCCGGTGCATATCAAGGAGAAGCCAATTAATTAATCTATCATGGGATTCCTTCTGTATTGAGAATTATATTCAAAGTAGGACTTCCCCACTATATAAAAGAGGTTAGATCATTTGTAGGGGGGATATTTTTTTAGGCAATCCAAATAACACATTACCTTCTTTAAGCTTCAAGATTTTGTTACTCTATTCATACATGAGCAGAATCCTTACTTGTTTTTAGGGTGACCGAACTTCAGGGATAAGGCTATCTGATTCATTTGGTTTGCATTTATCTCTTTTATAGTTAATTTTTTTATATATATATATTCTCGGTTTGTACCAAGTTATATCATATATCCTTAGAGCCGCGTATAAATTTAATTTGTTATCTATTTTTCGGATAAACAAAGGATAAAGAGAATTATCACCAACAAAGCGTTTAAATTCAATTGTTATAGTATGGTTCATTTGTGAAAAATACATTTGACTTGTCAAAAGTGAGACAAGGCAATCAATTCAGCGCCAGATGAAGCTACATCACGATTCTAAAGGGCCTGAAAAAATTACAACATTTAATTTTAAACGGACTGAAATGAAATGAAATGTAATAGCTCTTCATGAGGAATACAACAACACTCCCTCCGATCCTTTATATATGTTATTTTAAGAAATCAAAAAAGTATATTAATTTGTTTCCAATTTAATCTCATATTGCTTGATCTGTTAAGGTATATAAATATTTTTTTTAGCGTACGTACCAAATCTTTATACGAAAATGACCGGAAGGAGTAAAATACAAATGTCTGAGGGGAGCACGAGGAAAATCATATCTAGGTCCCAATACTGAACAAGCTTTAACCTAAAATTTAATGCAAAAGATTATTACAGTGAGATGGGCAGCTGAGAAGATGCCACTTACGAATAATTTGGGGTATGATATGAATGAAAATAAATTGATATGTGCATGGTACAAATTTTGATTTAGACAGCTGATTGGAACCTACCACGTCATTGATCTATACTATTGGTTTTGCTCTCTGTTCGCCGAGTCAAGGCATCCAATCAATAATGATAGCTACACAACGGCGGCTTTAACATATCTCGGGAACTAAAGCAAAATCATATTCGGAGGCCCTTAATCTCAATATAATTTTATTAGTGGATTTGGGGAGGGTAGTTTGTACGCAGACTTTACCCCTATCCTAAAGTAGAGAGGTTGTTTCCGATAGACTCTCGGCTCCCTCCCTCCAAGAACTCTCCACCTTGCTCTTGGGGTGACTCGAACTAACAACCTCTTGGTTGGAAGTGGAGGATGCTCACCACTAGAGTAACTCACTCTTGTCAAATATACTAATTAATGAGGGAAGAAAATTATCATAATTTATAAATTTATTATATAAAATAACCTCAATCAAATAACAAAAAATATACTGTAACACTTTTTTTATTCTCATTATTTATATAAATTATATAATATATAATAGTAACAATAATAATAAAAATTTAAAATAAATTTTTGGTCTTCAAAATTTGGGGCCTAAGGAAATAAACTCACTACCCAAAAGCCTTAGAGCAGCCCCGGCTACACGTCCATAATCCCACTTTTGTTGTTATCATAGAATTAGTACCAACCAAAATAATTACTTCTGCATTTTCATGAAAACTTATTGCATAACACCGAAAAACAAAATACATACTTACATATATAAAATGAAAAATATTACTTTAATTTAGTTTTATGTTAGTAGTCATGACTTTATGATTTAAATTTCTGTTGTTGCAATTTTTTTTTCCTCTTTGAAATTTAAGCTCATGAGCTTTAACTTTTAAGAAAAGTAAAATCAGAAGAAGAGTTAAAAGCTTGAATTGAATCAGTTCAAGAGTTCAAGGACTTTTCTTCATAATAAGTTTCCAATTTTTGTTTTTTTATTGCTGAACTGAAAGTAGAATTGAAAAATTCCTCTAATTATGATTTTTTTTACTTTTTGATTTAGATCTTTAGTGGTGTTTCTAGAGGGCCACGATTGTCCATTGATTCATTTAGCCCGGCAATACCTTTCTTTTTCGCTTTCTTCTTTCATTTCCTCAAATTATTATACTCGTTTTCTTCCTCTTTTTGTTAATTCGAGCAAATAATAATCTTTACATATTTAATATTTTCTTAACTTTTCTCTACCTAAACTATGATTGATTCTTTTGGGGATTTTTTTTTCCTATACACTATTTGAAATCTTATTACGAAAAATATCCATGTTTTGGTATTTACCCGACCTAATCACATTTTAGTTACAAAATATATACAATCCACCTTAAAAGGCTCCTAAATTCATTATTTCTGCCTTCAATCAAGGGATTTAGTTGCAGCCTTTTCCTTTTTTTTCTCCTCTTCTCTTTCCTTGTTTTTCTTACGCCCTATTTTTCTCCACCCTTAAAATAAATATCTATAAGTTACGTAAGTGATTGATGCCGAGGTTTTACTGCTACTTTATCCTTGGAATGGTGGGAATTAATAAGTGTACCTCCATGAATTACACTATGAAATCAATAAGCTTCTGCTTTTGCATCTCTTCACAATGATAATTTGTAATGAGAAAACTAATGTCGTATCCCTAAAACATAATGCCCCCACCAGAATTTAAATGACTAAAAGTTGGTCAAGAAACAAGTTATTTACCTTTTTTTTTTATAAAGAAACAAATCATTAGGCAAAACTTGACCATAATCCAAAGATGCTTCTTCCAAGATATTGCTACTCTCCATCTAGATCTAACACATGAATACACATCAAGACTAAACAAAATTTTATGTCTCGACCGACTCTAAGAAGCAATCACATAAATATTGTAAACAAATTTCATATAACTAATTATATATTATATAACTTATCTACAACTTTCATACATTATTTCTATCCAATTATATACAACTACAATATCATACAACTTAAATATAATTTTTATACAATATGTCTTTTGTATATTTTGTATCAGATTTTTACATAGCAAAAACAAATTTCATACAACTAATTATATATTATACAACTTATCTACAACTTTCATACATTATTTCTATCCAATTATATACAACTACAATATCATACAACTTAAATATAATTTTTATACAATATGTCTTTTGTATATTTTGTATCAGATTTTTACATAGCAAAAACAAATTTCATACAACTAATTATATATTATACAACTTATCTACAACTTTCATACATTATTTCTATCCAATTATATACAACTACAATATCATACAACTTAAATATAATTTTTATACAATATGTCTTTTGTATATTTTGTATCAGATTTTTACATAGCAAAAACAAATTTCATACAACTAATTATATATTATACAACTTATCTACAACTTTCATACATTATTTCTATCCAATTATATACAACTACAATATCATACAACTTAAATATAATTTTTATACAATATGTCTTTTGTATATTTTGTATCAGATTTTTACATAGCAAAAACAAATTTCATACAACTAATTATATATTATACAACTTATCTACAACTTTCATACATTATTTCTACCCAGTTATATACAACTACAAAATCATACAACTTAAATACAATTTCTATACAATATTGTTCAACTTTCATACAATATTTAACAACAACAACAACAACCCAGTATAATCCCACTAGTGGGGTCTGGGGAGGGTAGTGTGTACGCAGACCTTACCCCTACCCTGAGGTAGAGAGGCTGTTTCCAAATGACCCTCGGCATCCTTCCCTCCAAGAACTCCCCACCTTGCTCTTGGGGTGACTCGAACTCACAACCTCTTGGTTGGAAGTGGAGGGTGCTTACCATCAGAGCAACCCACCTTGTCATCATACAATATTTAAATTAAAAAAAATTTATAAACAACAGAATACAAATTTTCTGCAGCTTTACTACAATTTCGTAAGTATAATGTATATCATGTCTTCTTTTTCTTCTTCTTCTTCTTCTTCTTCTTCTTCTTCTTCTTCGACGACGAGTTTCAATCTGAAATTCAGCCAAAATCAAGTCTAATCTTCACCAAAACACCCTCAAAATTGAGATATAAACTCCAAACAATATTCCTAATTGTTTGCAACAACACCCAATCCAAACAAGTAATGGTTTTTGAAAATTCAAATTCGAATTGAAAGGTTTAAAGCTTTTTAATGGTTGTCAATGGTGGAATTGCTGCTCTCTTTTCCTTTGCTCTACATTACTGGAATTAGGGGTTGAGAGATAGAGAGAGACGTAGAGAGAGAGCGCAGGAGAGAGAGAGAATAAGGATGGGAAATAATTGATTCCTAATATAAAGAGATACTCATTTAATTCCTAAAGTGTGTATAACTGATAAATTTGTATATAAGATGTAATTAAATTGAAAACTGAGTCGAGAGGGTAATAAAGTTTCACAATTGTATAGGAATGTAAAAATGTTTCTACCCTCGGATTCAATAAATGTTCGCCAATATGCAAGGCCGGCTATAATGTTACAAGAGGTAAGGCCTATGCCTTAGGCCCCAAATTTGGGGCCCCGTTTTTAAAAAATAAAAGGTTTATAAGTGTTTAAAAAATAATATTTAATACCGTTAATACAAAAGTAGAGTTTTTAATATAAAAGGAAAGAAAGCTCTTATATATATATAAAGTAATAATTTGACTTACTTAAAAATGGGTAGATGAATAGTTTTTCAACGTTCCAATTTTTTACTTTTTACTCCTTCATTAGAGAACGTGTAAGAATTTTACTCTCTTTTTTTAATTAGTTCAAGTCAATCTTTCTTTTTTTCAATCTCTTCATATTTCAAAAACCCTACATATTTTTTGTCTTTCTCTTTATTATTCTTACTCACATTCTTTCTCCAAGAGTTTATTAGTTAAGTGTTCAACAATACTTTTAAACTTGCAATAGTTTTATACTTCTATTGCTCTACAATATCATATCTAAAATCAACAATATCTCAAAAAAGACTAAATGAGTTGTCTGTAATATCGATTGAAAAAGAATTATTAGAAAAAACTGATTATAAAAAATATCATTAACAACTTTATATCTCAAAAAGTTAGAAGATTAGATTTTAAATAACAATATATCTTATAACTTCCATTTAAAAATCTAGGCCTCGTATTAAATTTTGGTTTTAGGTCCCCATGTGCTTGTGCGGCACCAGCCAAGTTGTCATACATATGTAACAAACCAAAGACTACTTATTTTTTACTTTAATTTTTAAAGTAAAAAGATACCCTTCAATAATTGAATTCTAGTACCACTAGGTGGATTACTCTATTTGGTTCGTCCAACGACTTTGACATTGTATTTAAGTTATAACAATTAATTAATAGCATAACTTAATCACCGACAGAGGTAAAATTGCAAATCTCCTCATAGGATTCCATTAGTTAAGATAAATTATTATATATATTTAATAATACTTAGTTCTAACTTCTAAGAGAGATATGGATTTATTAACAAGCACAGATCAAAGCTTCATTGACCTAGTCAAGAATTATTGCCGACAAATATTTTAGACAAAACATATGCCTAGACGAGTCAGAGATCTTCTATTCTCTTTTGGTTACTCTTTTATTTTAATTAACAGTATATAATTAATTTTTAGTTTGTTTCTAATTTTTCATTACTACACGAGTAACAAACTTTCTTTCTCTACATAGTAAACAGTGGAAGAGATGAACTCAACAACAACAACAACAACCCAGTATAATCCCACTAGTGGGGTCTGGGGAGGGTAGTGTGTACGCAGACCTTACCCCTACCCTGGGGTAGAGAGGCTGTTTCCAAATGACCCTCGGCATCCTTCCCTCCAAGAACTCCCCACCTTGCTCTTGGGACGACTCGAACTCACAACCTCTTGGTTGGAAGTGAAGGGTGCTTACCATCAGAGCACTCCTTAAAATAGTCTGAATTAATGATCAAATCAAAGAATTATAAATTTCCGAAGAACACGGAATTAATACTATCTGTAGGCTTATAAGAATAGGCTAATAGCTTACTCAACCATTTAAGTAAGTAAAATTAATTTTTAATCTAAAGTCAGTAGTTACGTAGTAGTAGTTAGTGCAATTGCTTACATAATCTATTTGACCTACCTTGAGCAAAAGACTTCAACACATTTATGAAGCTATTCCGGATTGCAATCAACTAAATGGACCTATGCGAGGTCCCACAACACCACCTTGTCGATAACACCAAAGCCCACTCAAGTTAAACTTAGCAAATTCAAAAACCTTCAAATGAAAACTTCCGACAATAAGTCCTGAAATGCTCCTGGACTATCCGATACTCAACCCGAATATATGCCCAAGTCTGAATTCACCTTACAAACTTATAGGAACTTTCAAATTCCGATTATGATGTCGTTTACTCAAAACTCAAACCTTGGTCGACTCTTCCAACTAAGAGCTTCCGAATTGAGAATTATTCTCCCAAATCAACTCTGAACCTCTCGAAAGTCAAAACCAACTATACACGCAAGTCATAATACATATTATGAAGCTACTCAAGGCTTCAAATCGTCAAACGACAAGCTAAAATTCAAAACGGCCAGTCGGGCTGTTACATTATTGTTCTTTGTTTATACAGGTAACTTGGTCAGTTTTATAGTCAAATTACAAGTGTAATTTAAATTTAAATTTTGAATTTCATGAATCAAAAGTCTCGGAATTCGTGATTCTACAATTGATAACTCAAGGATGGCGTCATCATGGTTGTGGGTCTACAATTGAGAACTCAAGGATGGCATCATAGAGTTTAGTTCTCAATAGAACTACAAACTCTATATAGAACCACGAACTCTATGACTCCATCCTTGAGTTCTCAATTGTAGAACTATAAAATCCAAGACACCATCCTTGAATTCTCAATTGTAGAACTATAAATTCAAGACACTATCCTTGAGTTCTCAATTATAGAACTACAAACTCCATGATGCGATACTTTAGTTCTTAATTGTAGAACCACAAATGCTATGATGTCGTCATTGAGTTCTCAATTATAAAAACACAAACTCCGTGACTCTATCCTTGAGTTCTCAATTGCCTAACCATAGATTCTATGATGCTATTCTTGAGTTCTAAATTGTAAAATCGTGAACTTCATGACGCCTTTTTTGAGTTCTCAATTGTAGAACCAAACAAACCATGACTCCATCCTTGAGTTTTAAATTGTCGAACAACAAAATCCTTGACTCTATCTTTGAGTGTTTGATTTTCGAACCATAAACTCCATGATACCATCCTTGAGTTCTCAATTTTAGAATCACAAATTTTATTACGGCAATCTGATAGATAGATTATGGCTTCCTCACTATCAGCAAGCTCCCACAGGCGATGAACTGCTTCCGACTTCTTCATTGGGTTTGTAGCTATACCGCATAGAGAGAAAAGTTCCTTTTAATAAGAGTAGATATATTCAAGCAAACATTTCAATGAAACGATCCTTTGACAATGGGGAACCATGAATTCCATGACACCATTCTTGAGTTCTCAATTATAGAGCCAGAAACTCCATGACTCCATCTTGAGTTCTCAATTGTGGATCGACAAACTCCATTACTATCCTTGAGTTCTCAATTATGGAACTATGAAGTCTATTATTCTATCCTTGAGTTCCTAATTTTAAAACCACGAACTTAATGATCTTATCCTTGAGTTCTCAATTGTAGAATCACGAACTCCATGACTTCATTCTTGAGTTCTCAATTATAGAACCACAGAAGCAATGATGCTATCCTTGAGTTATCAATTGTATAATTACAAACTCTATAACGTCATCCTTGAGTTCTCAATTGTAGAATCACGTACTCTATAAATCCATCTTTAAGTTCTCAATTATTGAATCATACACTCTATGACTCAATCCTTGAGTTCTCAATTGTCGAACTACGAATTTCATGACACCATGCTTGAGTTCTCAATTGTAGAACCATGAACTCTATTATCTATCTTGAGTTATTAATTGTAGAATCAGAAACTTCATGACTCTATCCATGAGTTCTTAATTGTAGAACCATGAACTCCATGATTTCATCCTTGAATTTTCAATTATAGTACTACAAACTCCATGACGTCATCCTTGAGTTCTCAATTATAGAACTACAAAATTCATGACTCCATCCTTCAGTTCTCAATTATAGATTCACGAACTCAATAACGCCATCTTTGAGTTATCAATTGTCGAACCACGGACTCCATGCCTCCATCTTTGAGTTCTCAGTTGTCAAACTGCGAACTCCATGATACCATCATTGAGTTCCTAATTATAGAACCATGAATTCTATGATGCTATCCTTGAGGTCTTGATTGTAGAACCACAAATTCCATGACACCATCTTTGAGTTATTAATTGTAGAACCACGAGCTCAATGACGCCACCCTTGAGTTCTCAATTGTAGAACCACAAACTCAATAATTTCATTCTTGAGTTCTCAATTGTCAAACCGCGAACTCCGTGAATCTATCCTTAAGTTCTCAATCGTTAAACCACGAACTCCATTACTCCATAATTGAGTTCTTAAGTGTCAAACCACGAATTCCATGATGCCATCCTTGAGTTCTCAATTGTAGGACTACAAACTCCATGACTCCATTCTTGAGTTCTCAATCATAGAACCACAAAAATGACTTCATCCTTAAGTTCTCAATTGTCAAATCACGAACTCCATAATGCTATCCTTGAGTTCTCAATTGTAGAACCAGAAATTCTATGACTCTATTCGTAAGTTCTCAATCTTAGAATCATGAACTCCATGACTCCATCCTTTAATTTTCAATTGTAGAACCACAAACTCCATGACGTCATCTTTGAGTTCTCAATTATAAAACCACAAACTCTATGACATCATCCTTGACTTATCAATTGTAGATCCACGAACCCAATGATGTCATTTTGGATTTTTAATTGTCGAATCACAAACTCCATGACTTATTGGATTGGATGAAATACATGTATCTAAACTAAAAAGTAGTTCTTTACGGGAGGAAATGCCAGACAGACTGACCTCTGCTAACTATGTTTTATATAGACTGTATTTTGAAAGCTCTATAAGTAGATAACTTAATTAATCATAACCAGTATTTTAAAAAGCGCACGTGCGAGGCGAGGCATTTTACCTGATAAGGGACGAGACGTAAGCCTCGAAAAATCGAGCATAAACCCCATGGATCTTTAATTATAAATATTTTATAAACTAATAGAATAAAAATAAATATTAAAAGAAGTTAAAACTATATAAAAATTATAGAAATTCTTAAAAATATAAAATAAATAAAAATATACATACAATTGCTTCTTCTTAAAACGCTCTAATTGACTAAAGATCACAACTTCTTCGTCTAAAAAAACTAATTAGATTTTTTTTTTGTTGAAATGATTAGAATTTATAAACTAACTTGAAAGATCAAAAGGTTTTTAAAAGAAAAAAAAGCGACGAATAAATTTACAATCAAAAGCCAAATCACAGCAAGTGATGAAGGATGATGCGTTTTGGCGTTGTAGTTTGTGAATTGATTATTTTTCCTTTGCCTAGTATAAGACGAAGAAAATATTATGGCTAAGAACATAAAAATATTTTGACTTTTAAGTTTTTTAACTTTTAAAAATTTAATAACAAGCTAATTTTTGTGATTTTTATATTAAATTAAGAATTTGCAATTGAAAAATAATTTTAATTCTAATTTGGAGAGATTATCTTGGCTTATGCCTCGCAATACTTTCATCTCCCTTATCCCGAGGATCGTTCTTACTACGCCCCACCTGGGAGGTCGCCCCTTTGGAAACATCATAACTCATGCATGTTTGGGTAATCTTAATTAAGCAACAATTACCCATTTTTCTTTGTATTTATTATAGTAGGAACACTTTAATCCTCTTATCTTTTCAGTAATTAGGTTCTCATTGTTGGGATTTTAAGCTTGTGTAATTTAAAGAGGGTAAATAAGAAATGGAGGGAAAATGAAATATTTGAGTTTCCCTTAGCAAAGGGACATTGTCCCATATCGGAGGAAGAAAAGGCTTTTGATGGTTATATATATATAATTGCTATTCTTCTAGCTCTTAAAGAGTTAAGAAAAAGGCAAGCCTCGTGCCGTCGTCGTCGTTGCTCGCTCGGCTCGGCTTCGGCTTCGGATTTGGTCAAAGATCGATTGATTGATTAATCTTTTTGGACAAAATTTATTTTAATTATTTAATTAATTAATTAAATAATTAACGAAAAATTCAATCCGGAATAACCCATGACTCACGACCTGGTTCGGTCAGGCCCGTTTTCTTTCCCGGATTATTTTAAATACATGTTTCCCGCAATATTTCAAACAACCCTTTTTCAANCTTCTTCTTCTTCTTCTGCACAAAAATTCCAGTGTGTTTTACAGCCTTCGAGTGACTCGCTGTTCACCGGCATTTTGGTACCAACACTCCGGTGAGTTAAATCGTTCTATCCTGGGAGGATATATTCCAGCACCTCGGGTACTTGAGGGGAATAATTTCCTTAAGGACACACTGTGTATTCAATGGGCTCGATTTATTCCTACATTATTTTTTTCGCAATTTATTTCGTTAAACAAGTATTACTAACTTTCTGTTTTATTTTTTCAGAAAGTTTAATTGTTTATTACAGCAGTACAGAATTATAACATTCTTAAGGAAATTAATTTTTTATATTCTGTATTTTGTTTGTGGAGATTAAAACCTGTGTGGTTTTCTACTCCTTCTGAATTTTACTATTATGATTTGAAAATATAAAAAACTTCATCAGTGTATTGAAATTCATAAAACGATTTGAAAAACATAAAAACTTCATCGTTTTTCTATGAAACAGTATATAAAAACTTCGGTTTTATTTATTATACATACTGTTTTTGTTAATAACAGTATTGTTTACTGTTCTGATTTTGCCATTAATTGAACTCTTCTGTTGTTTACAGTGAGAAATGGCAATTGATAACGGAAATTCTTCTGCGACTATTGCGGCAACGACGATAGCCTCGTCAAGCCGGACTGCTGTTCCACCGGCAGAGAAACCGGGGAAATTTTCCGGAGCCAACTTCAAAGGATGGCAGCAAAGGGTGTTCTTCTGGCTTACCACACTTGGTATGCAGAAATTCACTAGTGAAGAACCTCCAGTGCCTGCTGCGGACATGCCGGACAACGAAAAATTCATGATTGTTGAGGCGTGGAAGCAGGCAGATTTTCTTTGCAAAGGCTATATCTTAAGCGCTTTAGAGGATGACTTGTACAATGTGTACAGTGCGATGAATACTTCGAAAGAATTATGGGACGCACTTGAGAAGAAGTACAAGACTGAAGATGCATGCTTAAAAACGTTCGTGGTTGCCAAATTTCTAGACTATAAAATGATAGACAGTAAAACTGTTGGAACCCAAGTTCAGGAGCTTCAACTTATTTTTCATGACCTTATTGCTGAAGGTATGGTCGTGAATGAAGCATTTCAAGTGGCTGCAATGATTGAAAAATTGCCTCCTTCGTGGAGAGATTTCAAGAACTATCTTAAGCACAAGCGCAAAGAAATGAAGTTAGAATATCTTGTGATTCATCTCAAGATTGAGGAAGACAACAAAACAACTGAGAAGAAGTCTCGTGGAAATTCAACGATCATGGGAGCTAATATCGTTGAGGAGACTGCTCCAAAAAGTAAGAAGAGAAAGAGGTCTTCTGGACAGACTAAGGAGCAGAACAAAAAACAATTCAAGGGCAGCTGCTACAATTGTGGAAAAATCGGTCACAAAGCTCCTGATTGTCGTCTCTCGAAAAAATATAAGAAGAAGGGACAGGCCAACATAGTGGAGAAGAATGATGACATTGATGATCTGTGTGTAATGCTTTCGGAATGCCACCTAGTTGAAAATTCGAAGGAGTGGTGGATTGACTCTGGAGCCACTCAACATGTTTGTGCTGTCAAGGAAGCATTTGCGACTTACTCTACTGCTGGTCCCGAAGAAGAGCTTTCCATGGGAAATACTGCAACAGTCAAGATTAAAGGTTCTGGGAAGATATTCCTGAAGATGACTTCCGGCAAGGTGTTAACGTTCAACAACGTTCTTCATGTTCCTACTATTAGAAAAAATTTAGTTTCTACTTCTTTGCTTGTTAAGAATGGATTCAAATGTGTATTTGTTTTTGATAAAGTTGTTGTAAGCAAGAATAAAATGTATGTTGGAAAGAGCTACCTCACAGAGGGCCTCTTCAAACTAAATGTAATGGTTGTTGACAGTATGAATAAAATTGCAGCTTCTTCTTATTTATTGGAGTCAAATGATTTATGGCATATTCGTTTAGGACATGTCAATTACAAAAC
>AWOL01S0010503.1:12845-60335 GCA_000715115.1 Nicotiana otophora | reverse complement strand
GTACCAAATTCTAAGGGGAATTTCCCCCACACAAGGTTAGACAAGTCACTTACCTCAAACCTCTCTCAATTAATTAATAAGAAGGCTTTTTCCTCAATTTTTCCAACTCTGATCGGCTCGAATCTAGCCATAACAATTACATACTATAAATATGATTATAAGAAACTAATTTAAATAATAAAACTATGACTTTAGCAAAGAATTGAAAAATCGCTACAAAGAGTTGACCCGGGCCCACGTGTCGAAATATGACAAAAATTATAAAATATGAACGCACATTCAACCACGAGTCCAACCATACCAAATTCCAACATCAACTCGACCTCCAAATCATAAATTCTTGTTTTTAAATCCCTAGGCCCAAATTCTCGAATTACACCTCAAAACACATAATCTAATCGGAATACTCGATGATAATTTAATATTATCGACTAAAAATGATCACACGTGACTTATCTAAAGACTCCCGTGAATTCCCTCTGAAACATCGCCCCCAACAGAGTGTTTGAACTCCAAAATGACAAAAATATCGGAACCCCTCTATTTTTAACATTGTTAGTGTTTTCGTATCTGTGATACACTTGGCCGCATCTGTAATGACTCGGCTGGTTATTTTGAGAGTATTAGACCCAAACCCCTATTTATTTCTCCCTCTATTTAATTATGTGGTTACGTGACTTGCCGGGAGGTTTGGTTTCTGGTTTCGGAGTGAAATGAGACACATAGTCCCTAAAATGGAAGTTTAATTCGTAGGAGTTGACAATATTTTGAATTGTATAAAGATGACTCTGGAATAGAATTTTGACAGTTATAATAGCTCCGTATGGTAATTTTGGTCTTAGGAGCATGTTTGGATGTTGATTTGGAGGTCCGTAGGTCGGCGTTAATTGGCAAAATTTGGAAAATTGGATGATTCTTGGAAAGTTTGACCGAGAGAGGAATTTTGATATCGGGATCGGATTCCAATTTCGGAAGTTGGAATAGGTCCGTAATATCAATTGTGACTTGTGTGAAAAATTTGAGGTCAATCGAACACGATTTGATAGGTTTCGGCGTTGAATGTAGAAGTTAGAAGTTCTAAAGTTCATTAGGCTTGAATCCATGTGCAATTCGTGTTTTAGCGTTGTTTGATATGATTTAAAGGCTCGACTAAGTTCGTATGATGTTTTAAGACTTGTTGCTATATTTAGACGGTGTCCCGGGGGCCCCGGGTTTGATTCAGATTGAATCCAGAATAATATTGGACTTGTGAATATGCTGAAGCTCCCAGCTTCTGGTGTCATCGCACCTGCGGTGGGGTTGGCCGCAGGTGCGGACTCGCAAAAGCGAGCATTTGGTCGCAGGTGCAAAGCTAGCTTGTCCTGCCTGGGATTGCATGTGCGAGGTGAGGTCCGCATCTGTGCGTCCGCAGATGCGGAGGTTTGATCTCAGAAGCGAAATGGCTAGGAAGGCCTGGTGATCACAGAAGCAGACATGGTCCGCAGAAGCGCTCCTATACCCGTAAGGGCGGAGGCGAAGATGCACGTTTAGTCCGCAGAAGTGGAGAGTGCGGGACCTTAGTGTGGACTGCACCTGCGATGGAAATGCTGCAGGTGCGGAGCCGCAGATGCGGCTATGGCTTCGCAAAAGCGGTTTAACTAGGGAGAAAAGGCCTAAGTTCGAGGGTTTGATTTCATTCTCCATTGTTGGACCTAGAGAGCTCGGATTGAGGCGAAAATTTGAGAGATTTTCGGAGGAAATATTTGGGTAAGGATTCGTGATTTAGTTTTGATTAATCTCCACTAATCTATCAGTGATTTCTTCATTTAATTAAGGATTTGGGTTGAGAAATTTGATGGAAATGGTGAAAGTTCTTAGACCGAATATTTGGATTTTGAAAGGCCAAATGAAGTCGGATTTGAGTAATTCTTGTATGGTTGGACTCGTTATCGAATGGGTGTTTGGATTTTGTGATTTCGGTCGGGTTCCAAGATGTGGGACCGGGTCGATGTTTTGGGGTGATTTTTCGATTCTTTGTAAAAGTCATATATTTATTATTTAAAATAGTNCGAACAAGGGAAGGTCTTCTTATAGTTATATTTATAGTATGTAATTGTTTTGGCTAGATACAAGTCGATCGGAGTTGGAAAGTCGAGAGAAAGGCATTCTTATTGATTGAGTGAGTGAGATTTGAGGTAAATGACTTATCTAACCTTGTGTGGGGTAAACTCCCCTTAGGTTTTGGTACTGTTATGGTATTTGCAATACGTGAGGGCCGTGTACGCGAGGTGACGAGTGCGTACTCAGGTTAAATGTTAAAAATCTGATTCTTGCTTAGTAGTTTCCTTTTTAAATCCTTAACTGGGTTACTCTAGCATGTGTAGTCATCATGTTTAGCCTAATGTAGCATGTATGCATGTCTTATCTCTTACTTGCAATTTGTGCAACATGCTTGGTGAGATTACCTGCTTCCTTAATTTTGTATTTAGTCTTTAACTGTAGGGTTCCTTGCTGTAATTTCATTGTCCCATTGGTTATCTATCGCATATTTATATTAGGGACTACAAGGCGGTACCTCAGGAGGGCCCTTATCATGTATTTACTTTTGGGACTACGAGGCGGTACCTCAGGAGCGTCCCTGTTGTGTATTTACTTTTGGGACTACGAGGCGGTACCTCGGGAGTGCCCCTGTTGTATATTTACTTTTGGGACTACGAGGTGGTACCTCGGGAGCGCCCCTGTTATGTATTTACTTTTAGGACTACGAGGTTGTTTCTCGGGAGCGCCCCTATTGTTTACCTCTATTTGTTGTCTTGTTATCTTCCTGTAATTTCTCATTGTTCACTTCTCAGCCATTTCATTATATTATTATACCTTCTGCCTTGTTTCCTATTATTTCCAGTAGGACCCTGACTTGACCTCGTCACAACTCTACTGAGGTTAGGCTTGGCATTTACTGGGTACCGTTGTGGTGTACTCGTACTACACTTCTGCACATCTTTTTGTGTAGATCCAGGTACTGCTTACTAGACCAGGTACCAGTGAGATAGCTCGTACGTGGAGACTTCAAGGTACATCTGTCAGCGTCCGCAGACCTCAGAGTCCCCCTCTATCTTTATTATGTTATCTTCTTTATTTTCATTAGACTCTGATGTATAGAGATACTTAGCATTTTCTCTTTAGAGCCTGTGACTTATTTCTACTAGGTTTTGGGAGTTGTAACTATATTAAATCGCAGTTCTTAATTATTTCAAAGGTTGAGGTTGAGTTTCAGCTTTACATTCAGTTATTCCGCATAATTGTTAAGCTTACCTAGTCTTAAGGACTAGGTGCCGCCACGACATCCTACAGAGGACAATTGGTATTATGACAAGTTGGTATCAGAGCTCTAGGTTCATAGGTGTTATGAGTCACAAGCAGGTTTAGTAGAGTCTCGCGGATCGGTACGGAGACATCTGTACTTATCTTCGGGAGGCTATGGAATTGTTAGGAAAAGCTTCATTTCTTTAATTCCTTATCGTGCGAGATTTTGACTTCGAATGCTAAATTTATATCTTTCTATTCTCTCACAGATGGTGAGGACACGTACAGCTGGATCAGATGACCAGACACCCATGCCCCCTGCTAGAGCTGTGAGAGGCTGAGGATGTCCATGTGGTGCAGCCAGAGCACCTACACGAGCTGCTACAAAAGAGTCACCAGTAGCTCTAGTTGGAGGGCAGGCACCTGAGACGCCTGTTACTACACTAGCCCTCCAGGAGACTACCGCTCAATTTCTGAGCATGTTCAGCACCTTGGCTTAGGCAGGATTGATACCACTTGCTCCTGCCACATCTAGGGCTGGAGGAGAAGTGCAGACTCCCACCGCCCGTAGTCGACCAGGTTCCTGAGGTCATACCGATGCAGCTGGTAGCTCAAGTTCACCCCGAGGTTAGGGCAGCAGTTTTGGAGGAGGAGAAGCTCAGGCTCGAGAGGTACAAGAAGTACCACCCTCCTACTTTTAGTGGCTTGGTGTCAGAGGATACCCAGGGTTTTCTTGATGAGTGCCACCGTATCCTCCGTACTATGGGTGGTGCTTCTTTCACTACATTCCAGCTTAGAGGAGCGGCCAATTAGTATTGGCGAGCATATGAGTTAGGTAGTCCGGCCAAGACAGCTGTACTCACTTGGACTCAGTTCTCAGATATGTTCTTGAGGGAGTATGTCCCATAGAGTCTCAAAGATGCATAGCGCGTAGAGTTTGAGCAGTTGCGCCAGGGTTCTATGACCGTGTCAGAGTATGTGGTCCGGTTTGATGATTTGGATAGGCTTCCACCAACCTTGGTTTCTACTGTTCGAGAGAGGGTTCGTCAATTTATCGAGGGGCTCAACCCCAGTATCAGATTTAGCATGGCCCGAGAGTTAGAGATGGACATCGTATACCGGCAGATAGTGAGTATTTCTAGGAGATTAGCGGGTATGTTGACTTTGGAGAGAGAGGAGAGAGAGGCCAAGAGGTCTCGAGAGTCTGGCATATATAGTGGTACTCGTGCCCCAGCTGCAGCTCGTCAGGGTAGGGGCTATGTGGGTCGCCCTGTTCATTTAGCACATCCATCCGCCAGCGGTACTCCGGCCACTTCTAGGCCCCAGGCTCCTTATTATGCACCGCCATTGTCTAGTGCACCTCTTGCATGGGGCACTTTCAGCGGTCCGTCCAGCTGATCAGGCTCGAGCCAGTCACATCAGCCACGCCCTCCGAGAGCTTGTTTTAAGTGTGGTGACACTCGTCATGTGGTGAGGGATTGCCCCAGACTCAGGAGGGGTGCACCTCTACAAACCACTCAGGCACCGCGTGCTCCACCGGGTCCTCGGGCTATGGTTACAACACCAGCTACCACTCCACCTGCACAGCCAGCTCGAGGTGGAGATCGGACAGGTAGAGGTCACCCTAGAGGGGGAGGCCAGACCAGATATTATGCCCTTCCTGCTAGGATGGAGGCAGTTGCATCTGATTCTATCATCACATGTATTGTTCCGGTCTGTCATAGAGATGCATCAGTCTTATTTGATCCATGCTCCACGTATTCCAATATGTCATCTTATTTTGCTCTGTATTTGGGTGTATCCCATGATTCTTTGTGTCTTCATATCTATGTGTCTAAATCCGTGGGAGATTTTATCATTGTTGACCGTGTGTATCGGTCACGTTTGGTTGTTCTTAGTGGTTTTGAGACCAGATCCAATTTATTATTACTCAGTATGGTGGCTTTCGATGTTATTTTGGGCATGGACTAATTGTCCCCTTATCATGCTATCCTTGATTGTCACTCCAAGATGGTTACATTGGCTATGCCAGGTCTACCGCAGCTAGAGTCGAGAGGTATCTTAGATCATGTTCCTAGCAGGGTTGTCTCATTTATAAAGGCTCAACGGATGGTTGAGAAGGGGTCTGATGCATATCTGGCATATGTGAGGGATGTTAGTGATGACACTCCTACCGTCGAGTCAGTTCCGATAGTGAGGGATTATCCAGACGTATTTCCGACAGATCTTTCGGGCATGCCATCCGATAGAGATATCGACTTAGGTATTGATTTGTTATCGGGCACACAACCCATTTCCATTACACCCTATTGTATGGCTCCAAAAGAGCTGAAGGAGTTAAAGGAATATTTGCAAGAGTTGCTCGATAAGTGCTTCATTTGGCCCAGTGTGTCGCCTTGGGGTACTCCTGTCATGTTTATGAAGAAGAAGGATGGGTCTATGCGAATGTGTATTGATTATCGCCAATTGAACAAGGTTACAGTGAAGAACACGTAACCATTGCCACGTATTAATGACCTATTTGATCAGCTTCAGGGTGCCAGAGTGTTCTCTAAGATCGACTTGCGTTCAGGCTATCATCGGTTGAAGAATCGGGAGCCAGATATCCCGAAGACTACTTTAAGGACTCGGTATGGTCATTACGATTTCCTTGTGAGGTCTACACTGATCATCGAAGTCTACAACATTTGTTTAAACAGAAGGATCTTAACTTATGGCAGTGGAGGTAGTTGGAGTTGCTTAAAGATTATGATATCACCATTCTATATTATCCCGAGAAGGCCAGTGTGGTAGCCGATGCCTTGAGTCGCAAGGCGGAGAGTTTGGGCAGCTTGGCATATCTACCGATAGCAGAGAGGCCTTTAGCCTTGGATGTTCAAGCCTTGGCCAACCAATTTTTCAGATTGGATGTTTTCAAGCGGAGTAGAGTTTTGGATTGTGTGGTTTCTCAGTCTTCTCTTTATGATCATATCAGAGAGCGTCAATATGATGACCCCCATTTGCTTGTCCTTAAGGACACGGCTCATCACGGTGATGCCAAGGAAGTCACTATTGGAGATGACGGTGTATTACAGATGCAGAGCAGGCTATGTGTGCCTAATGTAGATGGCTTACGCGAGTTGATTCTCCAGGCCCATTCATCTAGGTGTCGCAAAGATGTATCAAGACTTGAGGAAGCACTATTGGTGGAGGCGGATGAAGAAAGACATAGTGCAGTATATAGCTCGGTGCCTAAATTATCAGCAGGTGAAATATGAGCATCAGCGGCCAGGTGGACTATTTCAGAATCTAGAGATTCTGGAGTAGAAATGGGAGCAGATCACTATGAATTTCGTTGTTGGGATCCCACAGACTCAGAGGAAGTTCGATGCAGTTTGGGTGACTGTAGATAGATTGACCAAGTCAGCTCATTTCATGCCTGTGGTTACTACTTACTCTTCGTAGCAGCTGGCTCAGGTTTACATTTGTGAGATTGTCAGGCTTCATGGCGTGCCGGTATCTATCATCTCTGATCGGGGTACGTAGTTTACATCGCGGTTCTAGAGAGCCATACAACATGAGTTGGGTACTCGGGTGGAGTTGAGTACAACATTTCACCCTCAGATGGATGGACAGTCCGAGCGCACTATTCAAATATTGGAGGATATGCTTTGTGCGTGTGTGATGAATTTTGGGGGTTCTTGGGATCAGTTCTTGCCACTTGTGGAGTATGCCTACAAAAATAGTTATCAGGCGAGCATTCAGATGGCCCCATATGAGGCTTTATATGGTAGGCGATGTCAATCTCTAGTGGGTTTAAGTCGGGTGAGGCTAGGCTATTGGGTACAGATTTGGTTCAGAATGCTTTGGAAAAGGTTAAATTGATTCAGGATCGACTTCGTATAGCCCAATCCAGGTAGAAGAGTTATGTGGATCGAAAGGTTAGCGATGTTGCATTAATGGTTGGGGAGCAGGTCTTGCTCCGAGTTTCTCCCATGAAGGGTGTTATGAGGTACGGGAGGAAGGGCAAGTTGAGCCCTAGATATATCGGGCCTTTTGAGATTCTTGAGAGGGTTGGAGAGATGGCTGACAGACTTGCACTACCATCTAGTCTCTCTACAGTCCATCCAGTATTCCATGTTTCCATGCTCCGGAAGTATCACAGTGATCTGTCTCATATGTTAGACTTCAGCTCAGTCTAGTTGGACATGGATCTATCTTATGTCGAGGAGCCGATGGCCATTTTGGACAAGCAGGTTTGAAGGTTGAGGTCGAAGAACATCGCTTCAGTGAAGGTTCAGTAGAGGGTTCATCCGGCTGAAGAGGTGACTTGGGAGACCGAGCATGATATGCACAACCGTTATCCTCATCTTTTCACCATTTCAGGTATGTCTCTATACTCGTTCGAGGATGAACATTTATTTTAAGATGGGGGAGGATGTAACGACCTGGCCGGTCGTTTTGAGAGTATTAGCCCCGAATCCCTATTTATTGCTCCCTCTATTTCATTCTGTGGTTGCGTGACTTGTCGGGAGGTTTGGTTTCTGGTTTCGAAGTGAAATGTGACACATAGCCTTGAAAATGGAAGTTTAATTCGTAGAAGTTGACCGAGTTTGAATTGTGTGAAGACAACTCCGGAATAGAGTTTTGACCGTTCCAATAGCTTTTATGGTGATTTTGGTCATAGGAGCATGTTCGGATGTTGATTTGGAGGTCTGTAGGTTATTTTAGCATTAACTGGCAAAAGTTAGATAATTGGATGATTCTTAAAAAGTTTGACCGGGAGAGGACTTTTTGATATCGGGGTCGGATTCTGATTCCGAAAGTTGGAATATGTCCATAATGTTAATTGTGACTTGTGTGAAAAATGTGAGGTAAATCGGACTCAATTTGATAGGTTTCGGCGTCGAATGTAGAAGTCCTAAAGTTCATTAGGCTTGAATCCATGTTCAATTCGTGTTTTAGCATTGTTTGATGTGATTTAAAGGCTCGACTAAGCCCATATGATGTTTTAAAACTTGTTGGTATATTCGGACGGGGTCTCGGGGGCCCCAGGTGTGATTCGGATTGAATCCGGAATAATATTGGACTTGTGAAAATGCTGAAGCTCCCAACTTCTGGTGTCATCGCACTCGCGGTGGGGTTGGCCGCAGGTGCGGACTCGCAAAAGCGAGCATTTGGTCGTAGGTGCGAAGCTGGCTTGGCCTACTTGGGATCACAGGTGGGAGGTGAGAGCCGCATCTGCGCGTCCGCAGATGCGGAGGTTCGATCGCATAAGCGGAAAGGACAGGAAGGCCTGGTGATCGCAGAAGCGGACCTGGTCCGCAGGAGCGCATGCGCAGAAGCACTCAAATGCCCGCAGGAGCAAAAGCGCAGATGTGCGTTTAGTTCGCAAAAGTAGAGAGTGCGGGACCTTAGTGTGGACTGCACCTACGATTGAAATTCCGCAGGTACGGAGTCGCAAATGCGGCTATGGCTTCGCAGAAGCGGTTTAACTGGGAAAAAAAGGCCTAAGTTCGAGGGTTTGATTTCATTCAACATTTTTGGACCTAGAGCTCGGATTGAGGCAAACGTTTGAGGGATTTTTAGAGGAAACATTTGGGTAAGAATTCTTGACTCATTTTCGATTAGTAACCACTAATCTATTAATAATTTCTTCATTTAATTAAGGATTTGGGTTGAGAAATTTGGGGGAAAATGGTGAAAGTTCTTAGACCGAACCTTTGGATTTTGAAAGGCCAAATGAGGTCGGATTTGAGTAATTCTTGTATGGTTGGACTCGTTATCGAATGGGTATTCGGAATTTATGGTTTTGGTTGGGTTCCGATACGTGGGCCTAGGTCGACATTTTGAGGCGATTTTTCAATTCTTTGCTAAAGTCATAGATTTATTATTTAAATTAGTTTCTTATAGTTATATTTATAGTATGTAATTGTTTTTGCTAGATTCTAGCCGGTCGGAGTTGGAAAGGCGAGGGAAAGGCATTTTTATTGATTGGTTGAGCAAGATTTGAGGTAAGTGACTTGTCTAACCTTGTGTGGGGGAAACTTCCCTTAGGTTTTGGTACTGTTATGGTATTTTCAATACGTGAAGGCCGTGTACGCGAGGTGACGAGTGCGTACTCAGGTTAAATTTTAAAAGTCCGGTTGTTGCTAAGTAGTTTTCGTTTTAATTCCTTAACTGAGTTACTTTAGCATGTGTAGTCATCATGTTTAGCCTAATGTCGCATCTCAACGTGTCTTATCTCTTACTTGCAATTTGTGCAATAAGCTTAGTTGGATTACCTACTTGATTTTGTATTTAGTTTTTAACTATAGGGTTCCTTGCTGTAATTTCATTGTCCGATTGGTTATCTGTCGCATATTTACTTTTGGGACTACGATGTGGTACCTCGGGAGCGCCCCTGTTGTGTATTTACTTTTAGGGCTACGAGGCGGTACCTCGGGAGTACCCCTGTTGCATATTTACTTTTGGGACTATGGGGCGGTACCTTGGGAGTGCCCCTGTTGTGTATTTACTTTTGGGACTACAAGGCGGTACCTCGGGAGCACTCATGTTGGTTACCTCTATTTTCTGTGTTGTTATCTTTTTGTAATTTCTCATTGTTTACTTCTCAGTCATTTCATTATATTATTATACCTTCTGCCTTGTTTCCTATTATTTTCAGTAGGGCCCTGACTTGACCTCGTCACAACTCTACTGAGGTTAGGCTTGGCAGTTACTGGGTACCGTTGTGGTGTACTCGTACTACACTTCTGCACATCCTTTTGTTCAGATCCAGGTACTTCTTACTAGACCAGGTACCAGTGAGATAGCTCGTACGTGGAGACACCTCAGAGTCCCCTTCTATCTTTATTATGTTATTTTCTTTATTTTCATTAGACTCTGATATATAGAGATACTTAGCATTTTCTCTTTAGAGCCTGTGACTTATTTATACCTGGTTTTGGGAGTTGTAACTATATTAAATCGCAGTTCTTAATTATTTCAAAGGTTGAGGTTGAGTTTCAGCTTTACATTCAGTTATTAATTGTTAAGCTTACCTAGTCTTAAGGACTAGGTGCCGCCACGACATCCTACGGAGGAAAATTGGTATTGTGACAAGTTGGTATCAGAGCTCTAGGTTCATAGGTGTCGTGAGTCACAAGCCGGTTATTAGAGTCTCGCGGATCGGTACGGAGATGTCTGTACTAATCTTCGGGAGGCTATGGAATTGTTAGGAAAAGCTTCACTTCTTTGATTTCTTACCGTGCGAGATTTTGACTTCGAATTCTAAATTTATATCTTTCTATTCTCTCACAGATGGTGAGGACACGTACAGCTGGATCAGATGACCAGACACCCACGCCCCCTACTAGAGCTGCGAGAGTCTGAGGATGTCCATGTGGTGCAGCTAGAGCACCTACACGAGCTGCTACAAAAGAGTCACCAGTAGCTCTAGTTGGAGGGCAGGCACCTGAGACGCCTGTTACTACACCAGCCCTCCAGGAGACTACCGCTCAATTTTTGAGCATGTTCAGCACCTTGGCTTAGGCAGGATTGATACCACTTGCTCCTGCCACATCTAGGGCTGGGGGAGAAGCGCAGACTCCTACCGCCCATACCCTAGAGCAACGGGTCCAGGTCGACCAGGTTCCTGAGGTCATACCGATGCAGCTGGTAGCTCAAGTTCACCTCGAGGTTAGGGCAGTAGTTTTTGAGGAGGAGAAGCTCAGGCTCGAGAGGTACAAGAAGTACCACTCTCCTACTTTTAGTGGCTTGGTGTCAGAGGATGCCCATGGTTTTCTTGAGGAGTGCCACCGTATTCTCCGTACTATGGGTGGTGCTTCTTTCACTATATTCCAGCTTAGAGGAGCGGCCTATTAGTATTGGCGAGCATATGAGTTAGGTAGTCCGGCCAAGGCAGCTTTACTCACTTGGACTCAGTTCTCAGATATGTTCTTGAGGGAGTATGTCCCATAGAGTCTCAGAGATGCATGGCGCGTAGAGTTTGAGCAGTTGCGCAGGGTTCTATGACCGTGTCAGAGTATGCAGTCCGGTTTGGTGATTTGGATAGGCTTCCACCAACCTTGGTTGCTACTGTTCGAGAGAGGGTTCGTCAATTTATCGAGGGGCTCAACCCCACTATCAGATTTAGCATGGCCCGAGAGTTAGAGATGGACATTATATACTAGGAGATAGTGAGGATTGCTAGGAGATTAGAGGGTATGTTGACTCCGGAGAGAGAGGAGAGAGAGGTCTCGAGAGTCTGGCATATATAGTGGTACTCGTGCCCCAGCTGCAGCTCGTCAGGGTAGGGGCTATGTGGGTCGCCCTGTTCATTCAGCACATCCAGCCGCCAGCGGTACTCCGGCCACTTCTAGGCCCCAGGCTCCTTATTATGCACCGCCATTGTCTAGTGCACCTCTTGCATGGGGTGCTTTCAGCGGTCAGTCCAGCTGATCAGGCTCGAGCCAGTCACATCAGCCACGCCCTCCGAGAGCTTATTTTAAGTGTGGTGACACTCGTCATGTGGTGAGGGATTGCCCCAGACTCAGGAGGGGTGCACCTCTACAAACCACTCAGGCACCGCATGCTCCACCGGGTCCTCGGGCTATGGTTACAACACTAGCTACCACTCCACCTGCATAGCTAGCTCGAGGTGGAGATCGGACAGGTAGAGGTCGCCCTAGAGGGGGAGGCCAGACCAGATATTATGCCCTTCCTGCTAGGATGGAGGCAGTTGCATCTGATTCTGTCATCACATGTATTGTTCCGGTCTTTCATAGAGATGCATCAGTCTTATTTGATCCATGCTCCACGTATTCCAATATGTCATCTTATTTTGCTTTGTATTTGGGTGTATCCCATGATTCTTTGTGTCTTCATATCTATGTGTCTACACCCGTGGGAGATTTTATCATTGTTGACCGTGTGTATCGATCATGTTTGGTTGTTCTTAGTGGTTTTGAGACCAGATCCAATTTATTATTTCTCAGTATGGTGGATTTCGATGTTATTTTGGGCATGGACTAATTGTCCCCCTATCATGCTATCCTTGATTGTCACTCCAAGATGGTTACATTGGCAATGCCAGGTCTACCACAGCTAGAGTCGAGGTACCTTAGATCATGTTCCTAGCAGGGTTGTCTCATTTCTAAAGGCTCAGCGGATGGTTGAGAAGGGGTGTGATGCATATCTGGCATATGTGAGGGATGTTAGTGATGACACTCCTACCGTCGAGTCAGTTCCGATAGTGAGGGATTATCCAGACGTATTTCTGACAGATCTTCCGGGCATGCCGTCCGACAGAGATATCGACTTTGGTATTGATTTGTTATCGGGCACACAACCCATTTCCATTCCACCCTATTGTATGGTTCCAAAAGAGTTGAAGGAGTTAAAGGAACATTTGCAAGAGTTGCTCGATAAGTGCTTCATTTGGCTTAGTGTGTCGCCTTGGGGGTACTCCTGTCATGTTTATGAAGAATAAGGATGGGTCTATGCGAATGTGTATTGATTATCGCTAGTTGAACAAGGTTACAGTGAAAAACAAGTAACTATTGCCACGTATTAATGACCTATTTGATCAGCTTCAGGGTGCCAGAGTGTTCTCTAAGATCGACTTGCGTTCAGGCTATCATCAGTTGAAGAATCGGGAGCCAGATATCCCGAAGACTACTTTCAGGACTCGGTATGGTCATTATGATTTCCTTGTGATGTGTTTTCGACCGACCAACGCCCCAGCAGCCTTCATGCACTTGATGAACAGTGTATTTCAGTCCTATATTGACTCGTTCATCATTGTATTTATTGACGACATTCTGGTGTACTCCTGAAACTGGGAGGATTATGAACAACACCTGAGGACTGTGCTTCAGACCGTGAGAGAAAAGAAGTTATAGGCAAAATTTTTGAAGTGTGAATTCTGGCTAGATTCAGTGGCATTTTTGGGTTATGTGGTATCGAGTGAAGGGATCAAGGTATATCCAAAAAAGATTGTAGTAGTGCAGAGTTGGCCCAGACCATCCTCAGCTACGGAGATCCGGAGTTTTCTTTGTTTGGCGGGGTATTACTGTTGATTTGTAGAGGGTTTCCCGTCTATTGCAGTGCCTATGACTGGATTGACCCAGAAGAGTGCTCCATTCAGGTGGACCGAGGAGTGTGAGGAGAGCTTTAAAAAGCTCAAGACTACTTTGACTACATCCCCAATGTTGGTGTTACCTACTGGTTCGGGGTCCTATACGGTGTATTATGATGCGTCATGCATTAGTCTTGGCACGGTGTTGAAGCAGGACGGTAGGGTGATTACCTATGTGTCTAGACAAATGAAGGTGCATGAGAAGAACTATATTGTCCACGACCTCGAGTTAGCAGCTATTGTTCATGCCTTGAAGCTCTAATGACACTATTTATATGGTGTCCCTTGTGAGGTCTACACCGATCATCGAAGTCTACAGCATTTGTTTAAACAAAAGGATCTTAACTTATGGCAGTGGAGATAGTTGGAGTTGCTTAAAGATTATGATATCACCATTCTATATTATCCCGAGAAGGCCAGTGTGGTAGCCGATGCCTTGAGTCGCAAGGCGGAGAGTTTGGGCAGCTTGGCATATCTACCGATAGCAGAGAGGCCTTTAGCCTTGGATGTTAAAGCCTTGGCCAACCAATTTTTCAGATTGGATATTTCCGAGCGGAGTAGAGTTTTGGATTGTGTGGTTTCTCAGTCTTCTCTTTATGATCGTATCAGAGAGCATCAATATGATGACCCCCATTTGCTTGTCCTTAAGGACACGGCTCATCACGGTGGTGCCAAAGAAGTCACTATTGGAGATGACGGTGTATTACGGATGTAGGGCAGGCTATGTGTGCCCAATGTAGATGGCTTACGTGAGTTGATTCTCCAGGTCCATTCATCTAGGTGCCGCGAAGATGTATCAAGACTTGAGGAAGCACTATTGGTGGAGGCGGATGAAGAAAGACATAGTGCAGTATATAGCTCGGTGCCTAAATTATCAGCAGGTGAAGTATGAGCATCAGCGGCCAGGTGGACTATTTCAGAATCTATAGATTCTGGAGTAGAAATGGGAGCAGATCACTATGAATTTCGTTGTTGGGATCCCACGGACTCAGAGGAAGTTCGATGCAGTTTGGGTGACTGTAGATAGATTGACCAAGTCAGCTCATTTCATGCCTGTAGTTACTACTTACTCTTCGTAGCAGCTGGCTCAGGTTTACATTTGTGAGATTGTCAGGCTTCATGGCGTGCCGGTATCTATCATCTCTGACCGGGGTACGTAGTTTACATCACGGTTCTAGAGAGCCATACAACATGAGTTGGGTACTCGGGTGGAGTTGAGTACAACATTTCACCCTCAGATAGATGGACAGTCCGAGAGCACTATTCAAATATTGGAGGATATGCTTTGTGCGTGTGTGATGGATTTTGGGGGTTCTTGGGATCAGTTCTTGCCACTTACGGAGTTTGCCTACAAAAACAATTATCAGGCGAGCATTCGGATGTCCCCGTATGAGGCTTTATATGGTAGACGATGTCAATCTCTAGCGGGTTTAAGTCGGGTGAGGCTAGGCTATTGGGTACAGATTCGGTTCAGAATGCTTTGGAAAAGGTTAAATTGATTCAGGATCGACTTTGTACAGCTCAATCTAGGTAGAAGAGTTATGTGGATCGAAAGGTTAGCGATGTTGCATTCATGGTTGGGGAGCAGGTCTTGCTCCGAGTTTCTCCCATGAAGGGTGTTATGAGGTACGGGAGGAAGGGCAAGTTGAGCCCTAGATATATCGGGCCTTTTGAGATTCTTGAGAGGGTTGGAGAGATGGCTGACAGACTTGCACTGCCACCTAGTCTCTCTACAGTCCATCCAGTATTCCATGTTTCCAAGCTCCGGAAGTATCACGGCGATCTGTCTCATATGTTAGACTTCAGCTCAGTCTAGTTGGACATGGATCTATCTTATGTCGAGGAGCCGATGGCCATTTTGGACAAGCAGGTTTGAAGGTTGAGGTCGAAGAACATCGCTTCAGTGAAGGTTCAGTAGAGGGTTCATCCGGCTGAAGAGGTGACTTGGGAGACCGAGCATGATATGCACAACCGTTATCCTCATCTTTTCACCATTTCAGGTATGTCTCTATACTCGTTCGAGGACGAATATTTGTTTTAAAATGGGGGAGGATGTAACGACCCGGCTGGTCGTTTTGAGNTGCCAAAGAAGTCACTATTGGAGATGACGGTGTATTACGGATGTAGGGCAGGCTATGTGTGCCCAATGTAGATGGCTTACGTGAGTTGATTCTCCAGGTCCATTCATCTAGGTGCCGCGAAGATGTATCAAGACTTGAGGAAGCACTATTGGTGGAGGCGGATGAAGAAAGACATAGTGCAGTATATAGCTCGGTGCCTAAATTATCAGCAGGTGAAGTATGAGCATCAGCGGCCAGGTGGACTATTTCAGAATCTATAGATTCTGGAGTAGAAATGGGAGCAGATCACTATGAATTTCGTTGTTGGGATCCCACGGACTCAGAGGAAGTTCGATGCANGATCTGTCTCATATGTTAGACTTCAGCTCAGTCTAGTTGGACATGGATCTATCTTATGTCGAGGAGCCGATGGCCATTTTGGACAAGCAGGTTTGAAGGTTGAGGTCGAAGAACATCGCTTCAGTGAAGGTTCAGTAGAGGGTTCATCCGGCTGAAGAGGTGACTTGGGAGACCGAGCATGATATGCACAACCGTTATCCTCATCTTTTCACCATTTCAGGTATGTCTCTATACTCGTTCGAGGACGAATATTTGTTTTAAAATGGGGGAGGATGTAACGACCCGGCTGGTCGTTTTGAGAGTATTAGCCCTGAATACCTATTTATTGCTCCCTCTATTTCATTCTGTGGTTGCGTGACTTGCCGGGAGGTTTGATTTCTAGTTTCGAAGTGAAATGTGACACATAGTCTTGAAAATGGAAGTTTAATTCGTAGGAGTTGACCGAAGTTCGAATTGTGTGAAGACAACTCTGAAATAGAGTTTTGACCATTCCAATAGCTTTGTATGGTGATTTTGGTCGTAGGAGCATGTTGGGATGTTGATTTGGAGGTCTGTAGGTAATTTTAGCATTAACTGGCAAAAGTTGGATAATTGGATGATTCTTGGAAAGTTTGACCGGGAGAGGACTTTTTGATATCGGGGTCGGATTTCGATTCCGGAAGTTGGAATATGTCCATAATGTTAATTGTGTCTTGTGTGAAAAATTTGAGGTAAATCAGACTCAATTTGATAGGTTTCGATGTCGAATGTAGAAGTTCTAAAGTTCATTAGGCTTGAATCTATGTGCAATTCGTGTTTTAGCGTTGTTTGATGTGATTTAAAGGCTCGACTAAGTCCATATGATGTTTTAAAACTTGTTGGTATATTCGGACGGGGTCCCGGGGGCCCCGGGTGTGATTCGGATTGAATCCGGANTATGAATTTCGTTGTTGGGATCCCACAGACTCAGAGGAAGTTCGATGCAGTTTGGGTGATTGTAGATAGATTGACCAAGTCAGCTCATTTCATGCCTGTANGTTGTTTGATGTGATTTAAAGGCTCGACTAAGTCCATATGATGTTTTAAAACTTGTTGGTATATTCGGACGGGGTCCCGGGGGCCCCGGGTGTGATTCGGATTGAATCCGGAATAATATTGGACTTGTGAAAATGCTGAAGCTCCCAACTTCTGGTGTCATCGCACTCGCGGTGGGGTTGGCCGCAGGTGCGGACTCGCAAAAGCGAGCATTTGGTCGCAGGTGCGAAGTTGGCTTGGCCCACTTAGGATCATAGGTGCGAGGTGAGGGCCGCATCTGCGCGTCCGCAGATGCGAAGGTTCGATCGCATAAGCGAAAAGGCCAGGAAGGCCTGGTGATCGCAGAAGCGGACCTGGTCCGCAGGAGCGCATGCGCAGAAGCACTCCTATGCCTACAGGAGCGAAAGCGTAGAAGTGCGTTTAGTCCGCAAAAGCAGAGAGTGCGGGACCTTAGTGTGGACTGCACCTACGATGGAAATTCCGCAGGTACAGAGTCGCAAATGCGGCTATGGCTTCGCAGAAGCGGTTTAAATGGGCAAAAAAGGCCTAAGTTCGAGGGTTTGATTTCATTCTACATTTTTGGACCTAGAGCTCGGATTGAGGCAAATGTTTGAGGGATGTTTAGAGGAAACATTTGGGTAAGGATTCTTGACTCATTTTCGATTAATAACCACTAATCTATTAATAATTTCTTCATTTAATTAAGGATTTGGATTGAGAAATTTGGGGGAAAATGGTAAAAGTTCTTAGACCGAACTTTTTGATTTTGAAAGGCCAAATGAGGTCGGATTTGAGTAATTCTTGTATGGTTGGACTCGTTATCGAATGGGTATTCGGAATTTATGATTTTGGTTGGGTTCCGATACATGGGCCCAGGTCGACGTTTTGAGGCGATTTTTCAATTCTTTGCTAAAGTCGTAGATTTATTATTTAAATTAGTTTCTTATAGTTATATTTATAGTATGTAATTGTTTTGGCTAGATTCTAGCCGGTCGGATGTCAACGTGTCTTATCTCTTACTTGCAATTTGTGCAATAAGCTTAGTTGGATTACCTACTTGATTTTGTATTTAATTTTTAACTATAGGGTTCCTTGCTGTAATTTCATTGTCCGATTGGTTATCTGTTGCATATTTACTTTTGGGACTACGATGCGGTACCTCGGGAGCGCCCCTGTTGTGTATTTACTTTTAGGGCTACGAGGCGGTACCTCGGGAGTGCCCCTGTTGCATATTTACTTTTGGGACTATGGGGCGGTACCTCGGAAGTGCCCCTGTTGTGTATTTACTTTTGGGACTACAAGGCGGTACCTGGGAGCACTCCTGTTGGTTACCTCTATTTTCTGTGTTGTTATCTTTTTGTAATTTCTCATTGTTTACTTCTTAGTCATTTCATTATATTATTACACCTTTTGCCTTGTTTCCTATTATTTCCAGTAGGGTCCTGACCTGACCTCGTCACTACTCTACTGAGGTTAGGCTTGGCACTTACTGGGTACCGTTGTGGTGTACTCATACTACGCTTCTGTACAACTGTATGTGCAGATCCAGGTACTTCTTACCAGACCAAGTACCAGTGAGATAGCCCGTACATGTAGACTTCAAGGTACATCTGCCAGCGTCCGCCGACCTCGGAGTCCCCCTCTATCTTTATTATGTTATTTTCTTTATTTTTATTAGACTCTGATGTATAGAGATACATAGCATTTTCTCTTTAGAGCTTGTGACTTATTTCTACCGGATTTTGGTAGTTGTAACTATTTGGAACCGCAGTTCTTATTTATTTCAGAGGTTGAGGTTGAGTTTCAGCTTTACATTCAGTTATTCCGCATAATTGTTAGGCTTACCTAGTCTTAGGGACTAGGTGCCATCACGATATTCTAAGGAGGAAAATTGGGGTCATGACAGCATCCGCGCTCTCGCACATGCGATGCTCCACTTCGCTTCTGCGGCTTCCCTCGCTTCTACAGACAAAAGGTCTACTTTTGCGGATTCGCTTCTGCGGCAACACTATCGCTTCTGCGAAACAGCCCTCCCTCTCAATTTTTGCTTCTGCGATCGACCCGTCACAGGTGTGACTCCGCTTCTGTGGTCCACCTGCCGGCTTCTACGACCACTACCTCAGTCATGCTTGGCCGCTTCTACGAGCTCGCACCTGCGAGTAAAATTCCGCAGGTGCGATTGCACCAGAAGGCAAAATTCCAGCAAATGCTTTAAGTCCAAAATTGATTTGTTAACCATCCGAAATCCACCCAAGGACCCCAAAAATTCAACCAAATATACTAACAAGTCGTAAAAGATCATACAAATGTAGTCGAGGTCTCCAATCACGCCAAACAACGTCGAAATTACGAATCGCGCCTCAATCAACTTATAAATTTCAAATTTTCAAATTCTACATCTTGTGCCGAAACATACCAAATCGATCCAGGATAACTTCAAATTTCGTACACGAGTCATATATGAGATAGCGAAGCCATTCCAAGGCTCGGAACCCCAAACGGACATCGCTAACATCAAATTCTACTTCAAATCAAACTTATGAAGTTCTTAAACTTTCAAAAATTCCAACCTTCCATAATAGGCGCCGAAATGCTCCCGGACCACCCGATACTCAACCCGAACATATGTCTAAGTCGGAAATCATCATACGAACCTGTTGGAACCTTCAAATTTCGATTCCGAGGTCGTTTACTCAAAAGTCAAACCATAGTCAATTATTCTAACTCAAAGCTTCCGAAATTAGAATTTTCCATCTGAATCAACTTTAAGCTTCCCGAAATTCAATTCCGACCACACGTACAAGTTATAATACCTGTAGTGAAGCTACTCAAGGCCTCAAACCGTTAAATGACGTGCTAGAGCTCGAAACGACCAGTCGGGTCATTACAATTAGGTCAGTTGTACTCATATTATACTTCTGCACTTCTTGTGCAGATACTAGTGTTGGTCCCCATGGCGTCTAGTGGTGTCTCTACTCGGATTTAGCTGCATTGGAGACTTAAGGTATAGTTGCACGACGTTCGCAGCCCTGAAGTCCCCTTCTTTATCCAGTTTACTATTTTATTAGTTTCAAATAGTTGTATTTTGTTCAGACTTTATCTGTAGTACTCTAGATGCTCATGTATTCGTGACTCCGATTTCTGGGATATGCTTAGATCACGTCTTTTGGTATTTTATCAATCTACTTTAGACTTTTACAATTACTTATTATTAATATTTTGATTTGAACTGTTAAACTGGTTAAGTAATTTAGCTAACGTTGGCTTGCCTAGCAAGTGACATATTAGGCATCATCACAGTCCCGAGGATGGGACTCCGGGTCGTGACATAATTTAATAATATTAAGTAATGGATACTACAATTAGGTAAGCAAGGAACAAAAAAAAGAAATAAAATATAAATTTACGGAAAATATAAAAATATAAGACTTATAATTAGAATTATGACGAGAAAAGTCGTACATATACACATAACTAAAATCATAATAAACAAATAGTTATAAAGGAAGAATACTAAAAAAAGAAAAATGAAATTTCAAGTGATAGCGTAAAAATGTATACACTAATTAAATTTCCCATGTAGGAAATTTTAGTTAATAAATAAAACTCATTATTTCATAATGAAAAATACAAAATAAAACGATAATATATATATATATATGATTATTAAAACCTATTGGTAGGTTTTTTATAAAAATAATAAAGGTTTATCTCTTTATACTTTTGATAAATTCAAAATTATAATTTAGTAAAAAAATATTATATTATTTAAATTATCACGACCCAAAATTCACTAAAGGTCGTGACGACGCCTAACGCCGCCGTCAGGTAAGCCAACGGTGATTGATCAATTTAATTACTCATTTTATTACTTTCGAAATCATAATCTCCATTAATTAAATAGTATTAAATAGAATTTACACGGTGAAATAATAATAATTACGTGAACTACAATAACGAACAACCAGTAGGAACTCCCAAAATTCGGTGTCACAAGTGCATGAGCATTAACTAGAAAATATAATAAAATACAACATATGTCTGGAATAAAATTTAGACAAGAGAATATAAATAACTCTGATGGAGACTCTATATACTACGGATCGTAATATGGAATGCAGCTCACCGTAAAATCCCCGCAAATGTCGCGCCTCTGCGCCTAGAGGACAACCACAAACATATATATACTTGCACAATAAGTGCAGCAAGTGTAGCATGAGTACGTAAATTAACGCGTACCAGTAAGTATCTAGCCTAACCCCAGAGAAGTAGTGACGGGGGGTCGACATCGACACTTACTAGTGGTCCAATAAGACAGGTACAGTAAGAAGTAAATAAATATGGGGCAGAGCAGATAAACGGTATTAACAAATATAAATACAAGGTACAATCCTCCTCTAAACGGTAAACTCAAACTTTCACTAAGTATTTACCTCCTCAATCGGAGTATATATATAGTGGACCTCACCAGATAGGTCGTTACAGTTCAAATCAGGAAAACTCACACATACACTGGCTTCTTGTCAAATATTACGCACGATTTTATAAGAGTATTTTATAGAAATACCGAGATGTATGGCCCGATCCTATCATAATATGTGCGCTACCGAGGGTCGAACGACACAAACCATAGATACATCTATTATATTGCCGAGGCGAATGGCCCGCTCCTATGAGAGTGTGATACAAAATCCTGCCAAGGTGAACGGCTCGATCCCATCATAATGTGCGAATTACCGAGGATCGAACGACAAGAACCATAGATGTATCTATTATACTGCCGAGGCGAACGACCCGATCCCATTAGAATAAGAAGCTTTAACTGGCCCTTGACCCCATTCACGAATAAATGTGCGAGTTATGAACTTTAAGGAAACCTTTTCTATGAAAACGCATAGCGCGGAAGAAATTCATAAGAGGAGTACAATTATTCTGTGGCTAACCATGAAGCCCATCATATCTCTACAATAGCAATTACATCACTCTACGCAAGTCTAGTCTCAAATCGTAATGTAAAATAAAGAAATTTAATAGGAAATGGACAACTCAGATAGTACAATTATAGCATGGTGTGAACCTAAATCTACCCAGACAATTACATGAATTTAGCTACGTACGTACTCCCGTCACCTCGTGCGTACGTAGTCCCCGCAACAAGTAGCACATATAAAATACATCACCTAGGGGTAGTTTCCCCTGCACAGAGTTAGACATGAGACTTGCCTCGCTTCGAAGTTCCATAATCGGCTTCAACACCTCTCAAACACATCAAACCGATGCCCGTCTCTCCAAAACTAGTCAAACAAATGTGCAAATCCATAAATATATACTTTATTACCCATAACTAATCAATTTATAACAATTTTCAACTCTGCTCGAAAAGTCAATAAAGGCAACCCTCGGGCCCACGTGCCCGGATTCCAAAAATATTCAAAGATAATCATTACCCATAACATTACTAACTCAAATATATAATTTATTCCCAATTCCATGTCCAATTTCATGGTCAAAAATTCAAAATACCAAATTCTAGGTTTCTTTCAAAATCCCCCAATTTCTACTAATTTCCATGTTACAAAATTCTATATGTGTTCATGAAATATAATCAAAAGTGGTTTAGAAACACTAACCCCCAATAGGTGGATGCAATAGCTCTCCCAAATCGCCCCAAAGTCGGCTCCAAGAGAGAAAAATGAGATGAAATGGGCAAATCCTGCATTGGCTAGCATATATATTCTGCCCCAGTCGATTTTCCGCATCTGCAAAACTCCTAGTGCTTCTGCGGCTCCGCTTCTGTGGAAGCTACCTCGCGGATGCGGATTTCCCCCAAGATGCCAACTTTCCACTTCTGCGGGCCCTCAATCGCAGATGCGCATCCGCTTCTGCGGAAACCACCCGCATCTGCGAACTCCCTAGCTCGAGCAACCTTCCGCACCTGCGCGCCCACGAGCGCACCTGCGGCTGTGCAGGTGCGCTACAACATCCGCACCTACGATCTTCCAGCCCCAGACCACTTTCGCTTATGCGCTCCTCCGCCCGCATCTGCGCGCCCGCAAGTGCGGTAAAGTCCTCGCACCTGCGAATCCAACCAACCTCAAACCCAACCGCTTCTGCAACACCAGGGTCGTTTCTGGAGTCTCGCACTTGCAGCCCTTTCCATGTAGATGCGATTGACCAGATTTCAGCAACCTCAACAATTCTTCCAAGCCCAAACTCGATCCGTCAATCTGATTCACACCCGAGGCCCCCGGGACCCCCGTCCAAGCATACCAACACATCCCAAAACATGATGCGGACTTAGTCAAAGCCTCAAACTATGTCAAACAACATCAATATTACGAATTGACGATCGAAACCTTTCATTAAACTCTCAAATATTCAAACTTCGCCGAACGCGTCCGAATCACACTTAAACTTCCCGGAATGATGCCAAACTTTATGCACAAGTCATAAATCATAATATGAACCTATTCTAAGGCCGGGAATCTCATACGGACATCGATAACACCAAAGACTACTTCAAATCAAATTTAAGAAATTCTTAAACTTTCAAAATGTTAACTTTCCATAATAAGCGCCGAAATGCTCCCGGGCGACTCGATACTCAACTCGAAAATACACCCACGTCAATCATCATACTAACATATTGGAACCTTCAAATCCCGATTCCGAGGTCATTTACTCAAAAGTCAAACCTTAGTCGACTCTTCCAACTTGAAGCTTCAAAATTTAGAATTTTCCATCCGAATCAACTCCGAACTTCCCAAAATTCAATTCCGACCACACATACACGTCATAATACCTGAAGTGAAGCTACTCAAGGCCTCAAACCACTGAACAACGTGCTAGAGTTCAAAACAATCGGTCGGGTCGTTACATTCTCCCCTACTTAAACATACGTTCGTCCTTGAACGTGCCAAGAACTGTTCCGGAATTGTCCAAAATCACTATTTAACACGTCGTGTACCTACCGTGCAACCACAACCCAGTTGAGCACATTAGCTCGAGCCAGACTGAAGATCCTTACTTTTATTTGGTCAAAAAGCCTTAGAACCAAATTTCAACCTCCGAATTTCTCTACAAGACTTGATCCTAACATACGAACACTGTATCAATCACTACACATTGTACCCAAACATGATCATGCACCTATGCTGAAATCACATCATGCACCACATAAGTTGGTTTCCCATAATAACATCCTCCAACAACAATAGTTGTAATTCCACGAACCCGGTGCACACAATACACCTCATAACACATATAAGCTATGTTCTAACTCTCGCAATACTGCCACGACGGAAGTTATGCATAGAAACTAATAACTACCTGCCGAATCAACAAATCATGGAGTCTCTCCTCCTGACAAGGACCATTACCTCATTCTGAACTAAATAACAATATTTGCTCTTCAATATAACCTATATAACTCCAATCGCACTGATCCCAAGTCCAATAACCTCGTCTCACCCAGTACAAGCTGCTCAGGCAATAAGCCATCTCAAACACTGCCAAAAATCTCATATGACGCCAACAATGCGCCATCAAGCTACAAACTTGAATGTGATACATAAGAAAAAATGAACTCTGGAAAGGAACTATCCAGCCCGCGTAAAGAATAAGATGGTCGAACAGAAGCTATGAACCCTTCTCAGAGAATGAGAAACAAAAATACATAAGAATAGATATAGAGAACCGTACTCATCATCTCACTGTTGCGGCGTGCAACCCGATCCATACATGATGTTGTTGCGGCGTGCAACCCGATCCAAACAACATACCTGTGGCGGCGTGCCACCTGATCCACACAAGGCAATAAATATGTAAATACCCATCAAGCCATAATGCTTATACCTAAAAAGTACCGAATATCGACCACGAGCACGCTAAGTGCAAAAATACAGCCCTGGGGAGACGGAAAACGCCATACGCTATAAAGCCCAAGCACAACTAAGGTGTGATAAATGACCTGCATCTCGAGAGCCATCCTGCTCATATAACACCACAAGCTACAATGGATCACAACACATGTACGAATAATCAAGCCATCTCAATCTGGAACAAACTCCCACAGTTCACAACCAAAGGAATAGAGCGCCTTCCAAGCATAAACTCTCACATTAATGATAGTACCATAATCTCCATGCTTGGTTTCAATCTTTAACAATCAAGTAACTAATATGTCACACTTATACAAAGTTCCCGTGGGATACGGTCCCGTGACCTTACGCACCAAGTAGCAAAGTCTGCACCTCCACACTACCAACTGTACTAATTCTGTAAAGCCAACCAAGAGTCCGCAAATCAATGCACAAAGCCTCTTACACAGGACACCATTCTCAGGTGACATTAAATGAAATGCCAGCTTACTCTGAATATCTGAATTCTTCGCTGCTCATCCGAGCTCTATATTCTTGTCAACACCGAACCACAACCTTGATTCTTAACTTCCAATTCCCATGCCGCTCACTGCACCTATCGCGCCGCTATGCGAGAGTACAAAAATTCATCATACCCCTAAACTACTAGTAGAATGAACACTTCATTGGCTAGAATCCCTTTCACTCAACTCATTTCAGAAGAACCATTGCAACACACAACTGAATTCCCATAACCGCAGAGAATACAAACCTCGAGTCGTGGTCTAAACCGTCATAACTCCTCCGGGATCCATTTACACATAACAAGGCTACTTGAATAAAATACATCCCCAAATCAATCAAATTATAGCGGTTCTCAAGCCGCACGTACCGCTACAAATCACCTATATAACACTAGCATGCCGAAGGAACTGATCATTGCCTCAATCACGTTGATTCAAACCATTACCAACCGACCCAACTTCCTTCGATTTACTCTTGACCTGCCTTAGAAATAGTAATATATTCATTCAAAAACATAACTAAACTCGATCAATACTGATCCCGAGTGACCCAAATCATGAGATCACATTGCCTCAATACCCACTGCAAAAACTCGATATATAACCACACAAAGGACCCAAAATCCTTAGACGCAGCGCTTACATCCTTGAACCTATTAGAACCACTATAGTGAGTTACCCTCTCTGATCTGGTCTTGAGTATAATCAAACTCCAACACTCTATTAGCACATGAACACTCCCAAAGAAGCAACTGGATGAATTCTTTTCCTTGTACATCACATCCACAAGAAGCATAAACTCTGAGTCTTCCCAAAACCTGGACATGAATCAATAAGGCGAAATATAGCACACATTCATCAAGTTCTTTGCAAAAATTACGCCTGGCGTTTTCTTTTCTTAGTTATAAATGATCCACCAATGCACCGATAACCAAAACCCTCAAGAGCAGACAACCACGCGATCCAATCGTAGACGGTGAGATACGGTATTTGCGGGGACTTTACGGTGAGCTGCATTCCATGTTACGATCCGCAGCATACAGAGTCTCCATCAGAATTATTTATATTCTCCTGCCTAACTTTTCTTCCAGACATATGTTATATTTTATTATATTTCCTAGTTAATGCTCATGCACTTGTGACACCGTGTTTGGGGGGTTCCTACTGGTTGTTCGTTATTGTAGTTCACGTAAGTATTATCATTTTACCGTGTAAATTTTATTTTATACTATTTAATTAATAGAGATTATGATTTCGAAAGTAATAAAATGAGTAATTAAATTGATCAATCATCGTTGGCTTGCCTGACGGCGGCGTTAGGCATCATCACGACCTTTAGTATATTTTGGGTCGTGACAGCTTGGTATCAGAGCTCTAGGTTCACTTGGGTCTCACGAGTCATGAGCAAGTCTAGTAGAGTCTTGCGGATCGGTACAGAGACGTCTGTACTTATCTTCGAGAGGCTACAGGGCTGTTAGGAGAATTTCCCTTCATGATTCCTCATCGTGCGATTTGATTCTTTTGAGGCTTATGATTTTATTTCCTTCCTACTTAATCTTATGCGACGTGAAGCGTTTGTTATCACTTAGGCATCGAGGAGTTGTCGTGGTACTGCAGACGTGGTGCCAGATGTTTTTCCCTGCTTATTCAGGCAGGCTATTATCATCTCCTTGTGGAAGGATGTTATATCGTTTCAGCTCAGTATCTATATTTTCGATGGTTTTGAGGCTACACAGAGATTGCTATGATGTTCATGCATTTTTATCGCACAGTATTGGTGTAATGGTAGGGCACTTGTTTATGTGTCAAGGCAGTGAATGACTTGAAAGGAGGATTACTCAGTGTATGATTTTGAGGTTCAACATTTAATTCCAGTAGAGGAAAGGCAATCAAACTATGGATGTTCAGGTTTTGGTTGATAGAGTAATGAGACTTGAGATTTTTGAGCGTGGTGGAATTTTCATTGTGATACGGTGTCTTCGTCCTTATTTGAATGCATTAAGGTTTGCCGGTGTTATGTTCTTCTTTGATTTGCCTTCGGGGCAGGGTGTGGTGAAATAGTATCTAAGAAGATATTGTCAGAGATGGCGGTGTGTAGCGATTTTAGAATAGAATCGGTGTTTCTAATGCTGATGGCTCGAGAAATATGATCTTCGAGGAGGCTTAGGGTTGGTAGCAATTTATCAATTCAGGTGCTACAGAGATGGACTTTGATTTGAGGCAGAAGTTGGGCAGCGAAGGATAAGGAAGGACATGGTGGGAGGTGTCTCGCAGTGGTTGAATTGCTAGCAGGTCAAGTATGAAAAACAGAGGTCGAGAAGTTTCTTAAAGGAGATGGTTTAACTAAAGTGAAAGTGGCAGAGTAGCATATGGAGTCTGTGGTGAAATAGCCACAAGCCTTGAGAAAAGTTTAGAGCGATTTGGGAATCATGGTGGAAAGTGACTAGGTCTACGGATTTTATTTGGGATGGAGGCTACTGCACTGAGAAAGATTGAATATGGCAAATAGGAGTTTCCCTGAAATGAAGAGAGGTGTGAAAACTTGATTATCGTTTTGGATGTAACATGACTTCGAGTTTGGAACGTATTGTCAGACACGTACCCAATAAGTATCTAGACTAACCCAAGAGAAGTAGTGATGAGGGGTCGACATCGACACTTACTAGTGGTCCAATAAGACAGGTACAGTAAGAAATAAATAAATATGGGGCAGAGCAGATAAACTATATGAAAAAAATATAAATACGAGGTACAATCCTACTCTGAACCGAAAAGTCAAGCTCTCACTAAGCAGTTACCTCCTCAATCGGAGTATATATATAATGGACCTCACCAAATAGGTCGTCACAGTTCAAATCAGGAAAACTCACAGATACACTGGCTTCTTGTCAAATATTATGCATGATTTCATAAGAGTATTTTATGGAAATACTGAGGCGTATGGCCCGATCCCATCATAATATGTGCACTCCGAGGGTCGAACATCACGAACCATAAATACATCTATTATATTACCAAGGTGAACGACCCTCTCCCATGAGAGTGTGATACAAAATTCTGCCAAGGCGAACAACCCAATCCCATCATAATGTGCCCACTGCCGAGTGTCAAATGGCACGAACCATAGATATATCTATTATACTGCCGAGGCGAACTACCCGATCCTATTAGAATAAGAAGCTTTAATAGGTCCTTGACCCCATTCATGAATAAACGTGCGAGTTATGAACTTTAAGGAAAAACTTTTGATGAAAACACATAGAGCGGGAGAGATTCGTAAAAGGAGTATAATTATTCCGCGGCTAATCATAAAGCCCGTCAAATCTCTATAATAACAAGTCTATCACTCTACGCAAGTCTAGTCTCAAGTCGTAATGTAAAATAAAGGAATTTAATAGGCAAAGGACAACTCAAATAGTACATTTATGGCATGGTGTGAACCAAAGTCTACCCGGATAATAACATGAATTTAGCTACGTACTGACTCCCATCACCTCGTGCGTACGTAGCCCCCGTAACAAGTAGCACATATCAAATACATCACTTAGGGATAGTTTTCCCCTCACAGAGTTAGACAGGAGACTTACCTTGCTTCGAAGTTCCATAACCGTCTTCAACACCTCTCAAACACATCAAACTGATGCCCGTATCTCCAAAACTAGTCAAACAAATGTGCAAATCCATAAATATATACTCTATTACCCATAACTAATCAATTTATAACAATTTCCAACTCCGCTCAAAAAGTCAATAAAGTCAACCCTCAGGCCCACGTGCCTAGATTCCGAAAATTTTCAAAGACAATCATTACTCATAACATTACGAACTCAAATATATAATTTATTCCCAATTCCATGTCCATTTTCGTGGTCAAAAATCCAAAATACCAAATTCTAGGTTTCTTTCAAAATCCCCCAATTTCTACTAATTTCCATGTTAAAATTTCATATGTGTTCATGAAATATAATCAAAAGCGGTTTAGAAACACTTACCCCCAAGAGGTGGATCAAATAGCTATCCAAAATCACCCTAAAGTCGGCTTCAAGAGAGAAAAATGAGATGAAATGGGCAAATCCCGTATTGGCTAGCATATATATTCTGCCCCAATCAATTTTCTGCATCTGCGGAACTCCTTGCGCTTCTGCGGAAGCTACCTCACAGATGCGGCTTTCCCCCAAGATGCTAACATTCCGCTTCTGCGGGCCCTCAATCGCAGATGCGCATCCTCTTCTGCGGAAACCACCCGCATCTGCGGACTCCCTAGCTCGAGCACCCTTCCGCACCTGCACGCCCACGACCGCACCTGCGGCTCCGCACGTGCGCTACAACATCCGCACCTGCGATCTTCCAGCCCCAGACCACTTTCACTTCTGCGCTCCTCCGCCCGCATCTGCGCGCCTGCAGGTGCGGTAAAGCCCTCGCACCTGCGAATCCAACCAATCTCAAACCCAACCGCTTCTGCGACACTGGGGCCGCTTCTGCAGTATCGCACTTGCGGCCCTTTCCACGCAGGTGCGATTGCACCAGATCTCAGCTGCCTCAGCAATTCTTCCGAGCCCAAACTTGATCCATTTCCAATCCGATTCGCACCCGAGGACCCCGGGACCCTGTCCAAGCATACCAACACATCCCAAAATACGATACGGACTTAGTCGAAGCCTCAAACCACGTCAAACAACATCAAAATTACGAATTAACTATCGAAACCTTTCTTTAAACTCTCAAACATTCAAACTTCGCCGAACGCGTCCGAATCACACTTAAACTTTCCGGAATGACGCCAAACTTTACGCACAAGTCATAAATCACAATACAAACCTATTCCAAGGCTCGAAACCTCAAACAGACATCGATAACACCAAAGTCCACTTCAAATCAAACTTAAGAAATTCTTAAACTTTTAAAATGTTAACTTTGTATAATAGGCGCTAAAATGCTCACAGGCGACCCGATACTCAAACCGAAGATACGCTCACGCCCGAAATCATCATACAAACCTACTAGAACCTTCAAATCTCGATTCCGAGGTCGTTTACTCAAAAGTCAAACCTTAGTCAAATCCTCCAATTTAAAGCTTCCAAATTTAGAATTTTCCATCCGAATCAACTCCGAACTTCCCGAAATTCAATTCCGACCACATGTACAAGTCATAATACCTGAAGTGAAGCTATTCAAGGCATCAAACCGCCGAACGGCGCGCTAGAGCTCAAAACGACCGATCGAGCCGTTACATAAATTTTCAGTAAACTACAAAATGAGAAAACTAATAAAATATTACAGTAAAAAAGAATATATAAAAAGAGGGGGATAAAGATAATTATATGATATTTATATTTTGAATTAATTAAAAAATAAAAGATAAATAAATAACACTCAAAAGAATTATTGATAAGTTTAGACAATTGAAGAATTTTGAGCAGTATAACATAAGCTAAAAAAAATAATATTCCAGTGTAAGAAAATATATATCAATGTTATATTAAAAGAGAAGTATCAAAATATTAATTAAGCCAATTGCCAAGTTAATAAAAAGTCACATTAGTAAACGTATAATACTAAGTACTTGCTAATTTAATAAAGATAAATAAGGAACAAATAATTTATTTGATTACTATATGATGTGTATTTTTTAATTTTGTATCGATTTTATTAAAATAATATTAAATAATAAAATAATAACTAATATTTATTAAAATAATATAATATATTAAATATAATTTTATAAAATTAATATTCTTTCAAATTTTGTCCGCAATGCTTTGGTTGTAACACTAGTTATAAAATAAAATGAAAGTTATTGACTAATGAAACCACAGTTCGTACGCATTATATAGGTTGCCGCCGCTACACTTTCGGCAAAGTAAATTTCTCGCAGCTGAAAGAACAAAATGAAGGTGTTTATGAAAACCAGAAATCGCAGTTTATTTTTAAGTCAAATAAAGCTTTCTTCAGTCTTTGCTTCAGCCTACTGAATATCAAAGCTAAGAATGCAACAATGAGACGCAAAACTCAAACCCGAAAAACTTCCTCAACTCATGGCAGCTATGTTACCCAAAAAGCTTACCCCAAAATCCCTCTTAAAACTCCTCAAATCTTCAAAAAACCTCAACACAACACTCTCCTTATTCGACATAGCTTCACAACACCCAAATTACACTCACGACGCCATTATCTATCACCATATTCTCCGCAAACTTTCCCTATCTTCCGATCCAAGATGCATCCCTCACATGAACCATATCGTCGATATGATTCAAACCCAGAAATGCTTATGCTCTGAGGATGTAGCATTAGCTGTTATTAAAGGGTATGCTAAGAATTTAATGGTTGATAAAGCTATGGAAGTTTTTCAGAACATGAAGAAGATTTTTGGCTGTGAACCTGGGATTAGGTCTTATAATACATTGCTTAATGCTTTTGTTGTTTCTAATCGGTTGAGTAGAGCTGAGTTGTTTTATAAGTACTTTGGAACGATGAGAGTTTCGCCGAATTTGGAAACTTACAATGTTTTGATTAAAATTGCTTGTAAAAGGAGGCAATTTGATAAGGCGAAAGAGTTGTTGGATTGGATGTGGGACAGTAATTTGAAGCCCGACGTTTATAGTTATGGAACTTTGATCAATGGGCTGGTGAAGAGTAGATGTTTGGATAATGCCTTGAAGATGTTTGATGAAATGTTTGAAAGAGGGTTGCATCCGGATGTTATATGCTATAACATTTTAATTGATGGGTTTTTGAAAAATGGTGATTATGATAGTGGTATGAAGATTTGGGGGAGGTTGGTGAGTGGGTCAAATGTTTACCCGAACGTGGTTAGCTATAATGTGATGATTAATGGTGTATGTAGGTGTGGTATGTTTAATGAGGGACTGGAACTTTGGGATAGGATGAAGAAAAATGAGCAAAGAATGGATTTGTTCACATGTAGTACGTTGATTCATGGTTTGTGTGAATTGGGCAATGTCGATGGGGCTGAGAGGATTTTTAAGGAAATGATTGAGATTGGACTATCGCCTGATGTTGTGGTATATGGTGCCTTGCTTAATGGTTATTGTAAGGTTGGGGAGATTAAAAAGGGTTTTGAGTTGTGGGAGCTGATGGGGAAGGAAGATTGTCGTACCGTCGCTAGTTATAATATATTGATGAGAGGTTTGTTTGAGAATCGAATGGTGGATGAAGCGATTTCTATTTGGAGGCTTATGAATGAGAATGGTATTGTTGCCGATTCATCATCTTACGGAATTCTAATTCATGGGTTGTGTAAGAATGGGTATCTGAACAAGGCTTTGAAAGTCTTGCAGGCCGAAAATGAAGGAGAAAGAGACATGGATTCATATGCATACTCATCTATCATTAAGGGGTTGTGCAAAGAAGGAAGATTGGATGAAGCAACTGCTATGTTTGATTTGATGGCTAAACAGGGATGTAAATTAAGTTCTCATGTTTGCAATGCGCTAATCAATGGATTTATCAAAGCATCTAAAATTGAGGATGCACTCAGATTTTTTGGTGAAATGAGCAGTATGAATTGTTCGCCAACGGTAGTCTCCTATAACGTGCTGATAGATGGGTTATGCAAAGCTGAAAGATTTGGTGACGCCTATAAGCTTGTGGAGGACATGCTGCAGAAAGGGTGGACGCCAGACATGATAACATATAGCTTGTTGATGGATGGCCTTTGCCAGAGCAAAAAGTTAGACCTGGCTTTGAAGTTATTGAGTCAAGTTATTAGCAAGGGATTCAAGCCCGATGTGACCATGGTTAACATTATAATTCACGGCCTTTGCTCTGCTGGTAACCTTGAGAACACGTTGCAGCTCTTTTTGAACATGAGCCAATGGGAATGTCTCCCGAATCTTGTCACATATAACACCCTTATGGAGGGATTTTATAAAGCTAGAGACTGCAAAAATGCTTCAGCAGTTTGGGCTCTTATTTTAAGAGGCGGGCTTCGGCCAGATATTATTTCTTATAATATTACTCTTAAGGGGCTTTGTTCTTGCCATAGAATGTCAGGTGCCATTTTATTCTTGAATGATGCCGTTAGTAGGAAAATCCGTCCAACTGCAATTACATGGAATATACTTGTCAGAGCAGTTATTTGTGGCTGAATTCTAACACAATACTTATGAAGTACGCACCTGGTGAGTGTCAGATGCCAATTTCTACTTGATTGATGCCTTGAGTAGGTCCTAATCTCATTTCCCTTGCTCTTCAGTAACCTAGATTTGCATTTCCGCTTATGTAATCTCACTATGTACTAAGAGAAGCTTATCTTCATAGTTGCAGGGCTGCGATTATTATTCACTATCAAGGCAAGTTTGTCTGACCTCTATACAGTAATCTTTTTTAAGTTATAAGTAAGCTCTCTTCTCACTTCAGGTGATTAGATGATTTCCCGAAATGGGATATTCAATCAAGGGCACAATGCTCTGCTATTCAAGCATGGGTTTCTGTCATGTGCGTCTTTCTTAGAAGCAATTTAAGATTCTGTGGTTGATAAAGGTTGAAAGATGTGGTTGAAAATTTCTCTGAGATACTGGATTTTGATAGAATTATGCCGCTAACTCAATTCTGATAAGCTTGATTATGCTTTTGTTTAGTAAAGTTGACTAAACTATATTCCATTTAACTTTCTGGTGCAGAAATTGAGGGGACAGTAAAGGCAGCAGAGATGATCGTGCAACAAAATTGGGCTATTTGTTGGGATGAAATATTCTTAAGGTTAAGGTATTGCTGTGCTTGGATTTCTTTTACTAACTACGCACTTGGGTAAAACAAAAAATATCATCAAAAGAATTGATTATGGGTACGGCAGAGTTGAGCCCTTTGCCTGGCGTGATTGGGCAGGGAATTGAAGATGTTTCCCTTGATTGTGCTAACCTAGGTGTTTCATGCAAGTAGGAATCTTTGATCAATTGGACTTCACGGTGTTTCTTTTAGACCTTGAGAATTTCATGAGGGGAAATTGTGCTTGCACTCTCCATCTCACCCAATGTATGAATTGCCTGCTTGTCCAATGAGGATCAGTACCTAACCTAAAACACTAGTTGCTACTTGTTTGTATCTTTGTACAGAAGCTAAGAACTCTTCAAATTAGAGAAAATGTGAAAGACTTAAATGGTTAAGTTAGGAAGAAAAGATTATTGGACTCAGATTTTACTTCACTGACATTTTAAAGACAAAGTTGCTATCAGATTGTAAAACAAAAGGATAATATTTGGCATCACTGGATCCACCATTCCAAATAGCTATATTATTATAGAGGGAATAGAATTCACAATCCGTTAAGGGATTAGTGAATCAGGAAAACTTTGATCGCAGTTTCTACTTTTGTGCTGGAGATATGCTGTCGATAATCATATTCAGATTTCAAAGTTGTCAGACTTCTATCATCACCTTTAGAAAGTAAAAGTTGACATGTCCTATTTTGTTGATCAATATAAAGCATCCTACACGAATCCAACTTTGGTGGTTACAGTTGCCATGAAACTTGGATATGCTGATGCAAGAGAAAAGTTGGCATGATATATCAGCCTCTAATAATAACATTTTATTTCGAGGTTATAACTCATGCAACATTAATATCTAAAATTTTGCTCTTCTGTACAATCAGTGGAACAGAGGATTTCACTTTTTCTCTTCTTCAGATGTCTGCTTTTGCTTTGTTTCTGTTTCTGATAACACACTCTGCTCGTAGATGACTTGAGAAAGCAAACCCACCAAGATCGCTCCAAGAACTGCACTCTTTGTCCAGTCAGAAGGTGAAGAGATTAATGCATTCGTAATCCCAACTACTACAAGACCGATAAGTGCAAGGTAGATATTCCTTCTAGTCTTTGACTCAGCATTTTCTTTACTGAGTTGCTTAATCTTCTCCGTTTCCTCCTTAGCTTTTGCTTTATCCACTGATTGTTTTTGCCCTAAGTTCTTGAAGAAAAGCCCTTCATTTCTCTCTTCCTCCATTTGGCCCTCAAAGTCCGCCAACTTCTTCTCGTTCTCCTCGATCTCCTGTTTGTTTAAGTTTATTGATTCTTCAAAAGCTTGCATCCGGCTCTCTATATTTTCCATTATCTGTTCCACAAAGAAAGTAAAAAGAACAAATCAAGAACTGTGTAATTGAGAGATGAAAAATAAACTCCACTTTCTGTATGATTTGGTTATGCAGTTGAGTAGAGACCCTTGAACCAGCTTCATCAAGCTCTTTGAGGGCATTTTCACCAATCTGGTCAATCTCGGTATTGGCATCTTCAGCAAACTGGGACAAATAAGCAGATCTTTCGTCTAAGTAGTCGGTAAGACGGACTTTCTGAGTTTGAAGCTGGGCAATCCTCGCAAGCAGTTCCTGCTGACGGTTGTCTCCTTGAGCCGGAGGTGGAGGAGCGTCTGAATCTGAATCATTCGGTTTGCAGAGGCAGAGAATGGGGTGTTTTCTCCTTTGGAAGTGGCCATTTCTGTTAAAAAAGGCATGTTGCTTTGGTGTCAAAGAGAAGTGAATTGCTTTTAGATGAATCATTCTTTGAATTTGTTGGGAGACTAACCAGTGCTAAGTAGTGAGTGTAACTATGAGAGGGGTGGAATGGAAGTGTTTGTGAACCTCTGATTGAATGCACCTTATCCATTTTATTTGCAGATATTTAGAAACAAAAAAGCGAATGGGTCATTATCTATTATATTAGTCGTTGTGGGCCACGGAGGGGAGTTTACACTTTACACTTTGTGTGTCTCGTCTTACTAGCTTCCTGTTGGAACTGATCATTGGATATAAATATATAGGTATTTGTTTTGTCCCTTTTGCTATTATATGTCAACTATGTTTCAATTCAAATTAAGCTGAGGAAATGGGCCCTCACGGACATTTACAACGTGTAAAAGTGTCATGATATACACATTCATTATTATGAGGATTCATGACAATTTGACTAATATATGATAAATGGCTATATTTGCGATGGTTATTTTGTAATTATGGGATTCATGATAATTTAACTATTTTTACTGTGGCTGTTTTAGCATAATTTACCAATTTTTACAATGACCAGCGACATATCACATTTCTGTTATATCACAACGTCAAAGTATTCCCTACGTCCTATAAATTTGCTCTTGATTTTGTTGAAACAAAGGTTGAATTCAAGTAGGGTTATTCAGAAGATAACTCGAATCAAAAAAGTGTTAATGGTTTGTTGGTATCGGACTATCGTATTAATGATTCGAGAACAATTTGTAATTATATGCCTAACGAGTTATCAATTCGAGTATCGCTTTATAGTCGATTTAACCGATACACTTAATATTTATTTTACCATTGACTATATAAACTCGTGGCATTCAGTATGACTACTTGATTGATCAAGCTTCAAGTTAAAAATAAAACAATTACTCCGTATTTGGGGTTTAATTAATACACAAAAAGATATTTGTTTCGCGATGATTCTTGTCCAAACTGATAACCGACAGATACGAACTGCCTGATATCCTATCGACTTGGTGAGTGATAGCGTATTTAAATACTGATAACTGGATTAATAATTACAAACACTGAAGCGTATTATAACACCCTAGATTCAAGTTAAATAAAGTATATATTTATGTTAAAAAAAGAACAAATGCAAGTTTGTTTTAACTTTAAAATTTACCAAATCAAAATAATAAAGGGAATTGGGTTTAGGTAACATACAATAACCAAAAAAAAATTTATTTTTCAACTCATGTTGTGCAAATTAACGCTTAAAAAAAAGAGAGGATGAAAATTACAAATATGCAGCTTTTCTATACCAACATTCTTCTACAAACCCATCCCGTAACATTCGACCCTTTCCCAGCAAAATGTGGATATTATTATCTAGCTTAATCGATGCAGCTTCTACTTTAGGGAATAATTATGTGAAAAGCCTAGAGAAAGTGATTGAAGACAAGCTCGTTGAGCATCAAAGGTTTAAGAGGTTCACTGAGTGGACAACAGAGGTGTTGTTAAAATAAAAATTAATCTTGGAACTAAAATTTTTGAAATTTTGCAACGCCGTCTTTGTTAATGATATTTTTTCTTTCTTTTTGTGAAATTCATAAGTACAACAAGCATTATCCCCGCTATCAGCTGTTGATGTATGGAGTGAGGCACTCTCCTTCCATTGAAGAATCTGTGGTCAGCGCAAGAATTGCTTCCTCTGTTGGAGCAACCACCATTCTTCAGGTGAGCTAAGTTACTTGTTACATGTTAAATTGATTCAAAAATTCTCTCTTTGATCAAGGGCGGCTACATAAAATTAGTGGCCTAAAGTCAAATTTTAATAAGAGACCTTATACTCTTTTTTATTAGTATGTATACACACATATATGCAAAAAACAAAATTAATCTTGCCCTTTTTTCATACTTGTTGTTTATAGTATATATTCTTTCTTAAATGACATAAAGTCTTTAACTTCGTATAGTAATATTATCATTTATATTAGAAAAATATAATTTAAATAAATGAGATGTTAGACATGTATTTTTAATATGTTACCTTTGATATTGTTGTAAAAATATTTTTACTAATACAAAAATTTAAGTAGTTTAATTCAAAGTTTTAAAAATATTTTTACTGTCAAAGAGTAGACACCTTTATTTATTTTTTAAAATTTTTTTGTACTTTTTTATCTTTTCTACAAACATTCATATTGTCTAATTGGAAATACAATTATAAAATTCATTATTAAAAATTTTGGTGGTACCTAAACCAAGGCTTTACTAGTCTCCTACTAGAGTCACTTTTACACCCCTCACATTCTCAATCAAATTTATAGAGTCTCACTTAAGATAAGGCAACAATGACAAGAACATAATGGCAGTGAGTGTGTCATTCAGTTACCAAATGTGAATGAAACTGGTTGAACATTATGTTCATGGGGGAGAGTAGTGTGTAAATAATTATTGATCGTCAATGAGGGGCAACCCAACAGAACTGGTGGCCTAAAACCAAAATATATTAAAAAGACCTTGAAACTTCTTTTATAAAATCCATATAATATTGAGACACGAAAAAAACCTACATGACTTTGATCTAGTGGTGAGAGTACAAACTCATGATGTATGAGTTAAGCGTACGTCTCAGGTTTGAGTCCCTGAGTATGGAGTCGCCTTTGTTAGGGAGCGCTTTATCCCCAAATGTGGGACTTCGCGACGCGAATCCGGATTTAGTCAGGCCCCAATGTGGGTACCGGACAGCGGGTGGAAAATAAAAAAAAGAAAAATAAGCGCACGTCGTATGATATTGAATTTTACCTAAAGTGAAAATGGTAAAGGGTGAGCCCATTATCCATCATGTTTTGAACCTTGCGACATTTTTATCGGGAATTTCTTAGTTAAAAAAAATGAGAAACAAAAGAACTTACTTTCTGGTGTATGGATCAATCAAATGTGATAAAAAATAATAGTTAATTTAGAGAATTTGAATTGAAATTAGAAAGTAAAATCGTGAAAACCATGAAAAAAGACTATATATAAAGGAAGAAAAATAAAATTGATAAGAAGGTAAATATATTATTTAATTTAGTGAGAAAGAATTATCCAATTAACTCACTCAATCTTACGTCTACCAAATATTAAAAATTATTAAAATTTAAAATCTTTTATTAATAATTATATAAATATAAATTATGGACTATATATTATATAATAATATAACAGTGTCTTATATATATTTGGGAGCCTAAGGCAAGGGCTTCACTTGCCTTACCCTAGAGACGCCCTTGTCTTTGATTTATTATTAGTAGTATATTTTTGTGTTTCTTCATCTGTAAAATTGTGGTCATGATATTACAATGTTAGCCTTTGTTTCTATATATTTCCCGTTGTACTTTGGGATATAGTAATTTATTTTTTAGCAGAAGCTGAATACAATAAAAAAAATAAAAACAAACGCAGCATTTTCTATCTTTAAGACCTACTACCTACCACCTGAAAACCGAGTCTTTTCTTCCATTCTCGTTATTGCATTTATTACGGGAACTCCTACTGTACCAAGTGTTATTTCATCCATCTTATTTCTGGAAAATGGAGGTAGAAGAACTTTTTGATAACCAGATACTCCATAGATCTTAAATTTGCATTTTCTGTGTGGCGATGTGTATGATTGATTGGAAGTTTTGGAGTATGTTTGAATGAGAATGATTTGAGTACCTTTTTCATCATTGTGCGCTACTGGTGATATTGATTTGCAAAACGCATTGTCAACAGATTTCAACCATCCATAGGTGTGAAACTACGGTGAAGGAAGGCATTAAAAAATGATAGGGTAAACCTAAAATCACATGAAAGGAACTTGTCTCGAGATCGAGACCTACAAATTCTTGTATTATAGGTTGCATTCCTCCATGCCGCTTATGAATGGGGTATCATTTGTTTATGAAATTATAATGCCTTTGGGAATTTCTTTCTTGTTAAGTCCTCTTCCACTGTTCTTTGCACACCTGTTTGCCTTTGTCTACCTTATTTCCTCCTCCTTGACAGGTCTTGGTCATCTTATTTTTGTACTAACTCTATCTTACCTACAGGGAGATCTTATGGTGACTAAAATGGCATACATGGTCAGGGAATATCACAAGAAGCACGTGGAAAAACATGATGTTATGATACCACATGTTGATTCAGTCAATATTTGGTTCGCTCGGTCACATGTAGTCAGGCATCGAGTGCCGTGTTATATCCAGGTCCAGGTTCGGGGTGTGACATACATAAACGTCATAAAGGTCGGGACAGGGGCCCGCCATATCAATCGATACATGTCCAAATCATACTGACCAAATAGGTAATTCTGGAGCAAGTGGAGTGCCACCAACACCTTTCGCTGAGCTGATAGCCTACTAGGAGTACTGTCAACCTGTCTATCGGGACCTGCGGGCATGAAACGCAGCGTCCCCAAGGGACGTCAGTACAAATAAAGTACCTAGTATGTAAGGCATGAAAAGCAGTATATAAAAGACGTGAAAAAAATATGGAGTAAAGGACTTAACCTGTAATTCTGAATAGCTTTGTGAATCATGAAACATTTATAATGTTATGCATGTGCATATAAATGTCATATCATATATAGGTATATGCGTACATAACATCATCAAGCTTCTGAGGGCATCCCATCATATCATCTTGGCCTCTATGGCCGAAATCATCAACGTATACCAACTGATCAGGTGGTGCTGCGTATATAACGCCGTAACATTTTCCCATAACCGATATACATATAATATACATATAATATACACTTATATAATGTCATCTGGTCATGGGTCAATGTACATGAATAAATGAATGCAATGCTTAATGAAGTAAGTCAATAAGATCTCTCGGAATGTCATAAGATCTATATGCATTCGAATAAACTTTATCAACTTACGTATTTTTCGAAACCTATGAATAGACGATATAGTAACAGGACATATGGGGAATCAAGAATATAGGTACCCCTAGTACTTCTATGAATAAAGGCATTTATGAAAGTTGTGCGTTTGCTCGTTTCATTTGTATCATATGGATCATGCCAAAAGGAAAGAAGGGATAGACTTAACATACCTTTGTTGCTTGGCTAACAATAGCTCACGAGTTCCAGTACGCTCTATGAATGATAATCTACATTGTATAAATGGTTTGAATCACAATCAAATCAATAAACCAAGAATTGGATTCACTACGATATTATATCAAACACTTAGAGTGCATAAGCTTCATATCATCCTACAATGGCAATTCAACACTACTAGCTCTTCTCCTCTCCTCACAACACAACCACCATCACAAACAATGATAATTCTTAATTTTCAGCCATAGGATACCTTAAGAAATCACTCAAAACTGTTCAACAACTACAACACTTCATTAATGGAGATAAACCTTAGCCTTCCTAGTCTCCTTTCTCAATTCAACTAAACAAGATATAGATGACATTGAATACATATAGTGGTAGTTATCTCTTAGTATCTTACCTTAAGGAGGAAGAACATAGAAGCACCTATGAAGCTAAGAACATGGTATCAACTATGGAGCTAAAAAGATGGCAGCAACTTTGAAGCCAAAACGTAGCAGCAATTAAGTTTTATCTAATTTCCCCTAATTGTTCTACTTGCAATTTTATATATTGCAGTGGTAATTTAGATTGTTGCTCGACTATGTTAAATAGGAGGGGTGACCCACTTATTTAATTCAATGCTTATCCCAAAAGTATATGGATACATAAGTTAGGTAGAAATCCACTTAAAGATTACTAAGTTTCATTTTTATCTATATGATGTATTTAGAATGTTATATGTGTATATTCCACGTGCTATCTTGCTGGACGNACGCAGCGTCCCCAAGGGACGTCAGTACAAATAAAGTACCTAGTATGTAAGGCATGAAAAGCAGTATATAAAAGACGTGAAAAAAATATGGAGTAAAGGACTTAACCTGTAATTCTGAATAGCTTTGTGAATCATGAAACATTTATAATGTTATGCATGTGCATATAAATGTCATATCATATATAGGTATATGCGTACATAACATCATCAAGCTTCTGAGGGCATCCCATCATATCATCTTGGCCTCTATGGCCGAAATCATCAACGTATACCAACTGATCAGGTGGTGCTGCGTATATAACGCCGTAACATTTTCCCATAACCGATATACATATAATATACATATAATATACACTTATATAATGTCATCTGGTCATGGGTCAATGTACATGAATAAATGAATGCAATGCTTAATGAAGTAAGTCAATAAGATCTCTCGGAATGTCATAAGATCTATATGCATTCGAATAAACTTTATCAACTTACGTATTTTTCGAAACCTATGAATAGACGATATAGTAACAGGACATATGGGGAATCAAGAATATAGGTACCCCTAGTACTTCTATGAATAAAGGCATTTATGAAAGTTGTGCGTTTGCTCGTTTCATTTGTATCATATGGATCATGCCAAAAGGAAAGAAGGGATAGACTTAACATACCTTTGTTGCTTGGCTAACAATAGCTCACGAGTTCCAGTACGCTCTATGAATGATAATCTACATTGTATAAATGGTTTGAATCACAATCAAATCAATAAACCAAGAATTGGATTCACTACGATATTATATCAAACACTTAGAGTGCATAAGCTTCATATCATCCTACAATGGCAATTCAACACTACTAGCTCTTCTCCTCTCCTCACAACACAACCACCATCACAAACAATGATAATTCTTAATTTTCAGCCATAGGATACCTTAAGAAATCACTCAAAACTGTTCAACAACTACAACACTTCATTAATGGAGATAAACCTTAGCCTTCCTAGTCTCCTTTCTCAATTCAACTAAACAAGATATAGATGACATTGAATACATATAGTGGTAGTTATCTCTTAGTATCTTACCTTAAGGAGGAAGAACATAGAAGCACCTATGAAGCTAAGAACATGGTATCAACTATGGAGCTAAAAAGATGGCAGCAACTTTGAAGCCAAAACGTAGCAGCAATTAAGTTTTATCTAATTTCCCCTAATTGTTCTACTTGCAATTTTATATATTGCAGTGGTAATTTAGATTGTTGCTCGACTATGTTAAATAGGAGGGGTGACCCACTTATTTAATTCAATGCTTATCCCAAAAGTATATGGATACATAAGTTAGGTAGAAATCCACTTAAAGATTACTAAGTTTCATTTTTATCTGTATGATGTATTTAGAATGTTATATGTGTATATTCTACGTGCTATCTTGCTGGACGGGTATAACATTGATGTAATACTGTGGGGTATAACATCGACTGGTGTAACAGTGATGACATAAGTCAGCTATATTATGTACACAACCTCTTAGCAAAAGATCTAACATCTATAGAGAAAGTATAAAATTTTGCCTAGCGGTCCTTGCAAAATAATAATCAACTCGTCAACTTGCATGAAGTCTTCAAAACCTACACCTCGACGTGAAAACTATGTCTCCAAGATATGTGAAAAATATAAAATATTCTATGAAAAACACTATAAAGATGAACGAGAAAATTGGTTAAAAAACCATCTAAATTAAGAGTAATAGTAATTTAACCACTAACATGTCAGATTCTATCAAGTGTAATTATATGCACCTTCAAAATTTTAATCATCAAGGAAAAAAAGGGCTGCAAAAAATATAAACAATAATAATTAGAATGTCAAACAAACAATGTTAGATTAGAAGCTGCTTCTTAAACCTGACACAAATTATTGAAAATCGGCAAAACTTTATAAACTGATCATTAAACACTAAGAAACATGAAGCTGAAATTTAACATGGTATGGATCCAAACTACAGTCTATATATAACGTTGAGATCAAGTATTTAAAGCTAAATCATAAACAAGTATCAAATGTACTAACTATATTGTATACGGGTAGAACCGAGCTCGATGAGTGATCAAATATCTGGAACGATAGACCAGGCTTAGCACATCTGTAAGAGATCGAAATTACAGATGAAACCGAGCTCGATATCGAGGTTCGAAGTTCGACAAGACCATCAGATTTTCCCTCGAGTTTATTGAAGGCACGACCGATCCTGCTTCTAACGGCCTCGGGGAAAAGTTTTGCTAACTCAACCGACAAGGATCCGTGATTCTTGCCATTAACTAATCATTGTGGCAGAAATCACGGGATTAACTCAAAAAGGGAGCCAACGCTCTACGTAATTCCTAATAAAATAATGTCTTAAAAATTTCATCTCCCTGAATATATAAAGGGAAACTGAGTAATTCAGGAGACACATTGTAATATACTTCAAAGAACAAGATACTATTTTTTTCAGCTTTGTTCATATTATTCTGGCTTCAATAACATCGCATCTAAATTCGAAGGAAGTTAACCTTGCGAGGCTTAAGTTGTTCAATCTGCATGGTTTGCATTTATATTTCTAACTATTCTTCCATATTAAATCTGATTTCTCACTTTGTATCAAATTAGATCACATATCCTTAAAACCGCGTACAAATTCAATTGTTATCCGATTTTGGGGTAAACATATATGAAAAAGCAGCTTCATATAAACAAGATCAAACCTCAAAATAAACCAGAAGGCATAGCAATTTTCTAAGATGCACTGTCAAATAAGAACATAAAACAAGAAAGAGTTCCCAAAACTGATCAAGTCATTGAATACTTCAGTCGGAAGCTTAACATATTTGTAAGTGAGATACCTTAAATTGTTATGAAATTCATATTGAATCATTAATTGAACATTGTTGATCAAGTCATTGAATGAACTTACATGATCAACAATGTTCAATTAATGATTCAATATGAATTTCATAACAATTAAGGTATCTCACTTACAAATATGTTAAGCTTCTGACTGAAGTATTCAGTGGCTTTTTCAATTACCGGTGTCCTTGATCTTCTAATAACAAGACACATGTGGACCTTTTTAATTTATACCCTTTTTTTTTTCCAGTTTCACCTAATATTCATCTAAATACTTTTTATTTCATGAACGTGTATAAATCGTTGCACCAAAGCTCAATAATTCTTCAACTATGACATGTGTAATGCATCAGTAAAGAAGAAGAATCAAAAGTCAATGGATATTGTAAATGAAATGAATGAACTCCAAAATTTCATAAGATAGAGAAAAAGAATAATGGATAGGTCTTGAAATATTGCTACTCTATACCCATAGCACTCCAATAATAAGGGCACTTCCTCCATGAAGTTACCAATTTTCAGCTCCATTGCTGCCTACTACATCAATGGTAAAAACATTCTAGCGATAGAAAGAAAGAGTTTTGCTGTATTCTACCACTCAAATTATCAAAATTATTCTGCAGACCTATATTATATTATGTTAAAATAATTACAGTCACCATTAATTAACCATTAGCACCAGCTCATAAATTGCTCTAACATTTCTTAAATCGATATCATGCTTAAAGTAAAGATCAGATAAATCTAATGAAGTGTTTATTACTTAAAAAGACTTATTTGTCTGTGAAACGAAGATTCATTCAACACTATCCCGTTAATATACATCATAGAATCAAGTTTACCAAGGCAATAAACTAAAATAATGATACTTTTGAAGACTAGGAAAAATGGTACTTGATCCAAAATGAGCGGATTTCACCCACCAAAGCTCAAGGGCAGTGACGATATAGACATAGACATATGTTAATGACTATATTGTAACTGGCCAACACAAGAGTAAAAGAATGATAGCACCAAGAGAATAGAATGGAATGTTACAAAAAAAATTGTATGACCAACTGCAACAAAAAATAACAAGTAGACCAAGACAACAAAAAAGTATTTTACGGTTGCAAACATAAACCAAACTATTAGCTATGTAATCAAGCAATAAAAGGACGATTAAATAGAGCTAGAGCAAAAGTTTAGAACTACACACTTTGCTACCAACACCTTGCTTCCTCCCCTCCCCTGTCCCCCGAATCAAAAACATGCAGAAGGCACAGTCTAGTAGCTCGAGTACCCCAAATGGTATCAAGCATCAACCTATTCCTGCTATAAAGAGATAAATTTTACCACGCAAAATTGCAGAAGCAACCATCATCCAAACAAAGTGGTGTGCGAACTAGAGAATATCAAAATCTATTTCATTGGATTACTCGCACAATAAGACTATAGTAAAGAAAGCACCAAAAATCTCAAGCTTCACCCAAACTGTATGACTCTATTTAACTAAATTATTACACTCACGCTACAATGATCATCTTCATCTAGTTCTCAAAGATATTCAAGTAAGGATAATGTAACGACCTGACCGATCGTTTTGAGCTCCAGCACGTTATTCGCGATTTGAGGCCTTGGATAGCTTCACTTCATGTATTATGACTTGTACGCATAGTTGGAATTGAATTTCGGGAAGTTCGAAGTTGATTCGGATGGAAAATTCTCAACTCGGAAGCTTTAAGTTGGAAGAGTTAATCAAAGTTTGACTTTTGAGTAAACGACCTCGGAAACAGGATTTGAAGGTTCCAATAGGTACGTATGACGATTTCAGACTTGGGAATATGTTCGAGTTGAGTATCGGGTAGTCCGGGAGTATTTTGGCACTTATTATGAAAAGTTGGCATTTTGAAATTTTAAGAATTTCTTAAGTTTGACTTGAAGTGGATTTTGATGTTATCGATTTCCGTATGGGATTTCGAGCCTTGAAATATGTTCATATTGTGATTTATGACTTGTGCGTAAAGTTTGGCATCACTCCGGAATATTTAAGTATGAATTGGACGCGTTCTTCAAAGTTTGAATGCTTGAAAGTTTAAAGAAGGTTTCAATTTTCGATTCGTAGTTTTGATATTGGGACTTGTTTCTATGATTGGATAGGGTCCCGGGGGCCTCGGGTGTATTTCAGGATGGTTTCGGGTCATTTCTCCCTGTTTTTGCTATTGCTGTTGCTGGTTTTGTCCTTTGCGAACGCGAATGAATTCACGCGTTCGCGAAGAAGGATTTTTGGATGCTGAGATTTTGTGCTTCGCGTTCGCGACTGCTGTCATGCGTTCGCTATAGGTTGGGGGCAAGGCTTCGCGTTCGCGATTGGATGTTCGCGTTGGCGATAAGAATCTGGTCTAGTGGATGCTTTGGTCTTCGCGTTCGCGAGCCCTGTCTTGTGTTCGCGTAGAGCAGCCTGGTGAACCCCACGTTCGAGAGACCAACCTCGCGTTCGCGAAGAAGAGTTTTTGGTCCTGAGTTTGTTGACCTTAGTGAACGCAAGGCCTTTTCCGTGTTCGTGAAAAATAGTCGTCTAGGCACTGTCCCTTTTTTATTCGGGAGTTGGCTAACGTTTCTCTCATTTGCACTTGTGTGGCCAAATTTGGGGAGGTATTTTGAGGAGGTTTTCATCAAACGACACAAGGTAAGTGATTTCCCAGTTGTTGTAAGCTAAATACATGAATTTCATAAGGATTTAATATGAAAAATTATGAAAATTGTGGGATTTTAAGAGAAAACCTAGAATTTGGTATTTTTGGATTTTGACCACGAAATTGGACATGGAATTGGGAACAAATCATATATTTGAGTTTTTAATGTTATGGGTAAAGTTTATCTTCGAAACTTTTGGAATCCAGGAACGTGAGCCTGAGGGTTGATTTTGTTGACTTTTCGAGCGGAGTTGAGAATTATTATAAATTGATAAATTATTCGCATTGGAGTATATTTTGATTAATTTGCACCTTGTTTGATTAGTTTCGGATCAATGGGCATTGGTTTGAGAGTTAGAGAGGCATTGGACCGGTCATGGAACTTCGAAGCAAGGTAAGTCTTTTGTCTAACCTTGTGAGGGCGGGGGGGG